>JASUUG010000947.1:0-45040 GCA_030449905.1 Luvunga scandens | reverse complement strand
AAGCTTTGTGTCATGTCGTAATTCTACTGACAGAAGCAAAGAAGATGAGTCCCGCCCAGCTGTAAATGGTTAACCTATATTTGGGCACACAAGTACTAGTAGATGGAAGATATAAGCTCAGATGATGAATTATAATTTACTCATCGATTACAGTTGTGTAAAGTTTATAGTACACTTTTAGCCCTCATGGGATTTTCGGGTAAAGGATATGTAAAATGGAGCCAAGGAGATGTTTGATATCAGAGGACTTCATGAGGATGTATGTAATAGGTAAGTACTATAATAAGAGTTTTACAAGGAGAATCAGTAAATGACCCAGTAATGAACACAGATGTGTTAAAGAAGTCAGGGCTACATATACAGTGTTCATATGTTTTTGCTCCTCTTAAATTTCAGTTTGCTATAAAATTTTTCAGCCTGCAAGTAGTCCACTATATTTATTGAATTTTACTAAGTTTCATAAACAAGTGCATGATTCACACTTTTGGTTTCTTATTTTTTCTCATTTTGCTGTCAATTCAGTGTTGTAACATTGTCGGTATACATGAGTCTACTGCAGAGTTGTCACTGGATTTGGCTCGGCCATATATGGTTGTACTTTTTAATTGTGGCCTGTCAACCCTTAGCTCCGGATGGTGCTAGGTTCACTGAACTTTTTAGCTGTAAAATACTAATAGGCTTTTGCCAGGTTAGGTGGACCTTCCTCAAATAGTAATCCGAAACAATGTGAATTTCAGGATATGCTGCTGGGGAAGTGCAGTATCATTGTCTGGATAAGTATGTTACTCTTGCTGTGTGGATTTATAATTCATTTGGAATATTTTGTTTGCTAATTTATGCTGCAAAGAATGACCATTGTTGAAATAGTTGAATAGTTTGTGTGATGGTTATCTTGAGCTGCAAAGAGCCAGCCAGCTTCTTCCATATCTGGTTACAATACAATTTACGCGTTTAAGAAAAGAGACATAAAACCTCCTAATGTTTTAAAAAAGAGATACAACCTCTAAATTCTAAAGAGACATAAAACTTCCTAATGTTTTAAAAAAGAAATACAACCTCTAAATCTTGCTATTTTCAAAGCAATAGCAGCCGCAACTTTAAGCAACTTTAAGGGAGAAGATTATTTTGAAAATTCTATACCATTTCTTGTAAACGCAAGTGCAATTTTTTTTTAAAGATATTCAATATTATTCTTTTCTCGGTTAAAATAAATTAAAAATGAATAGGATTTAAGAATTTATATCTTTTTTTAAAACGTTAAAGAATTCCATGTTCCGTACCGCATATGTTAAGGGACTAAAAGTCCTTTTACCTGCGATTTATACAAAAACCAATAAGCCATGCCCTGATTTGCCAACTTTTTTTTAACCCAATATTGTGGATACCGGCCCTCTTGAAAAGCCAACAAGGACCAAAGCGCATCAATTGCAATTTACGAAACATCCTCACATCACACGAGAGTCACGAATTTAAGATGTTAATTAGTAGCTTTTTCCGGACAGCGGGTGATGGAGGCAGAGATATGGAGATTGGAGAGTGAAAAACTGAGCACTTTTGAAAAGTTATCATTTACTCCACTGCATCTGATTATGGGACACCAATGTGAAAACTGAAAAGGCATGGGCGCTTGCAAAGTCAAAAGACACTGATAATGAAATTGATGGGTGGGTGGGCATCGTTTGGCACATGCCTTGTCCCGATTATTTCTTTATTTCTCTATTCCTTTATCCATCTCACCCTCCATCAACTATGCCCCTAGCTTCTGACGGTCTTCCCACACAGTTCAAGGCCATCCGAAATTGGTAGCAGTGACTCTGGGTACTGCAAAAGGTTCTAAAACAGCATGGTGTCGCTGACACTGTGTCCTTGAATTTGCCTTTTCTACAAATTATAGTATTGAGTGTTTACCTGGGGTTTGACCTTGTGAAAATTACATCTGGAAATGTGAAAGTACAATAGTTGATCTGTTGCATAGGTTGTTCGTAGTAACCCTAGACATTCCAAAATTTCTATAAAAGCTATGTTGCAAGTATTATGTTCAATGAATGACACGATTTTACTTATTAGAATGAAGAGCAACATGGAGTTACTTGCAATTTCACATGAAATGAATTCATCATCAGTTATTGAAACACAAACGGAATTTAAAATCTGTTGTAGCCGTTTATTGGACTGGACCCAATGAATCTTTATTTATTATTCTTATACACGTAAAGGCAAATGCTCTATTTCCCCTGTAACCTCCAGCTTCCATCCGGTCACCACAATCTAGAAGCTCAGCCAAACTAAGTTTTGTCTTTCTCTATCAACTGCAATCTGTTTAGCTTTCGGAATCGAAATTATCATTTCACACTTTGCTTTTAGCTTTATATCAATCGTGATTCATGGATTTGGATTCTGTATTCTGTTATGCGTATACGTATGTACACAAATATCTGGTTTGTTGGCGATAAGAAGCAAAAGCAGTGGGACCCCCGACCCCCTTCCAAAAATGCTTTGGCAATCAGTTGTATAAGCCAATAAAGATAATCTAAACAAAAATTGCTTTCCCACTCTATTTACCTCCTCAGCATCACATATATAAAGGACAAGTTTCATTGTCACATCTCCACAGCCAAGCTGCTACGCAATAAGCAAAACAAGGCAAGATATGGCTCTCCGTGGCCTGTTCTTGATCTTCTGTGTGGTGGTCCTTTTGGTGTTCGATCCCCGTTCGGCATATGGGTCGAGTCGGGGTTGGCTTGGTCGAGCCGGGGATGCTACAGCTGCACAAGAGAATGGCATATGCGCTTCCTCTGTGATAATACACGGCTACAATTGCCAGGAAATTGATGTAAGAGCAAACAGATTAAATGTACAGTTACATAATACAATTGACTGACTGAATTTTAGTATATGAAAATGATTTTAATTAACGTGGGGCATGTTTGTTTTCAGGTGACAACCAAAGATGGGTACATACTTAACTTGCAGAGGATACCGGAAGGCCGTGTTGCTGGCGGAGGCCAAACTAAGAGGCCACCGGTGTTAATACAACATGGGGTCTTAGTGGTAAGTTAGTTGGCTTAATCTCTTAGTCACACGTTAATAAATATGTCTTTAGTCAGCTGCCTCATGTAGTACTAGGTGACATTGGGCTGGTGCCTGCTTCTGCGATCACCCTGTACCGATTGTGAAACCTGATTCTGGGTTTAACAACACGACAAATACAGAGTCCAAGTACCCTGTCTAACAGTCCAAGCGAGATTATGGTGCCTTGAAATTGCAATGATTCTGGTCAAAATAATGACATTAAATAATTAACATGTTCCATCAACGCATGTTGCACGAAAGTATTATTATTAATAATGATTACTTTGTCCTAAAGTAAACTTTGCAAGTAGAATTCTCTCACCATGAGCATCATGCAGTTGAATTCAGCTAAAGGCTCCAAAAAAGCCAATAACTAAGGTGTTTTTCAAAAGAAGGTAGCTTGATTTACGCCATCAAATTTCACATTTTGTCTCTCTGACTCAACATGTGATCAAGGTTCGTTAGGAAAGAAAAAAAGATAAAAGTTGCTTTTTATACGGCCAGCCCCGTTAGTGCATCTTTTAAACTCGAGTCTAGTATTGTTTGACCAAAGCGTCCAAGTTTGAGCATGCCCTTTTGGAATTGAATCACCTCCTGCGTGCTTGCCCCATGCTTGCTATACCTAAAAGTTACTTGTGGGTCAAGAAGTGAGAGAGAAAATTTTCCGTTACTTGGTAAAGTCAGGGATAATATAAACGGCTTAGTAAGGTAAGGCAAAGCTTCTTTTCCAAAAAGTTAGAAGATGATCTGTGTTAACAATCACTTTTGTCATTCGATAAGTGAAGAAGCAAAGCAAGAGTACTTTGAGCCAGGTTAATAGTAACAGATAGACATGAGCTAAGCATTTTCGTTTGGCATATTTTGATTTCCAAGGCAAAAGTCTTGTGATTCTTTGTTCCCTGCTTGTTGTATTCTTTCAGTATTACTGGGCTAAATCATCTGACGGTGCTAAAAAACATGCACCTAGTTTGAGGCTCCAATTAAAAAGAAAAGCCCAGGAATCAAGATCTTAATGTTAGCTTTGCTGCGAGGCCACATCACATTCACATGCGCTGCATGGGCGTCTCTTTTTTATTTGTCGGTTTACTTTCGTGTGGCAAAGGCCACAACTTAAGAGTGTTAAGGCAGCAGACCGATATATTTATTTTGGCGGCTAATTTCGTCCGTGTTTGTGCTAAGAGTTTTGATTTGTTTGATTGAGAGGTTGATTTTGTTTGTCGGTGTGCAGGATGGATTGACGTGGCTGCTTAATCCGCCTGAACAAAATCTACCGTTGATTTTAGCAGATCATGGGTTTGATGTATGGATTGCTAACACTAGAGGGACCCGATTTAGCCGACGTCACACCTCCCTTGACCCCAGTCAAATGGTGTTTTTTTTTTTTAATAAAAAAATTTTACAACTTGAAACGTTAAATTTGCAAGCTATTAATCAAAGTTAGTGGCAGGAATTTTGGAATTGGTCATGGGATGAACTTGTGGCCTATGATCTACCAGCTGTTTTGGACCATGTATACAAACAAACTGCGCAGAAGATTCATTACGTGGGCCATTCATTGGTGAGTGCAATTTTTTTTTTACGACCTTTAATATTTTTATTTTACGTAATATTCCAAAAATATTTACTCAATTTACATTTGAAAAGAAAAAAAAAACTATTGTGATTCAATTATTTTTTATAATTGGGGAAAGAATTAAGCCCCATAATTCTTCGTAAGGGTTGGCACCGCCACTCAAGCAAAACCCGAGTGGTTTGGTGAGTGCAAATTAAATTCAATAAATTAATAATTAGCATTAATTTCTTTTAATTAATTGACCAAGCTGATAAAAGGGCACCACGTGAACTTATTAATTAACAGGGAACTCTTATAGCATTGGCATCATTCTCAGAAGGATTACAAGTGGACAAGCTCAAATCAGCTGCCTTGTTGAGCCCCATTGCTTATTTGAGCTACATGAGAACTGCTCTTGGTGTTATTGCTGCCAAATCTTTTGTTGGTGAGGTAACTGAGTTCAATGAATTTCATTATAGATTATTAATTCGAACAAAGCACATGAGTATAACAACATTTCCTAATTAATTAAGTTCTGGTTTTTTCTGACAGGTTACTACACTATTAGGTTTGGCTGAGTTCAATCCAAATGGGTAAGAATTAATTACCAAGAACTAAATGAATAATTAATTTTCCTTAGTAATTTGTTTTCCTGATAACAGGAAACCCGTAGCTGACTTTCTCAAGACGCTTTGCGCTAATCCTGTGGTTAACTGCTACGATTTATTAACATCACTTACTGGTAATATTGTTTGGCTCCATTAAGATTTTGCATTACTATTCTGCAATGGATTTTGAGAGGGCTTTTAAATTTGTTAAATTGCGAAAATGCTTTACAGTCATATTGAATTTTTGGGCCAAATGATTAACTTTTCGCCAGGGAGAAATTGCTGTCTCAATTCTTCCACAGTCGATCTCTTCTTGAGAAATGAACCTCAATCAACATCCACCAAAAACATGGTGCACTTGGCTCAAAGTAAGTACTAATGATTGGTAAAAAATCAAGCATCTTTTGGGTAGCTGCACACGTGTCTCGAAATTTTTTCTGAAAGAAATTGGCGAGAATGCGATGTTGTGACAGAATATTTGGGTTCTAATAACACTTGATTCTGCATGCAGTTGTTCGAGATGGGGTAATTGCAAAGTTCAACTATGGGAGACCTGACTTCAATCTAATGCATTACGGGGAAATTACACCGCCAATATACAATATCTCCAACATTCCTCGTGACCTTCCTCTCTTCGTCAGCTATGGAGGCAACGATGCACTTGCCGACGTTAGAGATGTCGAGAATTTACTCGACAGTTTCAAGTTTCACGACGTGGACAAGCTTGGCGTTCAATTCATCAAAAGCTATGCGCATGCAGATTTCATAATGGGTGTCAATGCCAAGGATATTGTGTATAATCAAGTCGAAGCTTTCTTTAAACGTCAATACTAATCAATAATTAGAATTAATGTCCTAAAAAGAGCTCGGCCCGATGAATTTTCCTTTTGCCCTTTAATTAATTAATTACTTGACAGATAATTAATCATTATCCACTAGAAAATTGAACCTTTATGATATGATATGAATCATTTCACCAAAATCTTTGAAATGTTTCAGTAATTAATTAGCTACAAGATATGAGAATCATTTCACCAAAATCTTTTAAATGTTTCAGTAACTAATTAGCTACAAGAAATTACATACTATGATCCTGAAACCCTACTGGCTTCGTCAATTTTGCTAGGATGGTACAAGAAATCAAGAAAGGAACATTAATGACACAATGCATACCTTGTAAAGTTGATAATTAACCATATGTATATAATGATCACAACAGCTCACCCAATACTCGCTTTACTTGTGCAAGCTGTTTTCCAAATCTGGAGAACGTCTAAATCTGATCTGTGTATTTTCTAAATCATTAAGTTTCCAAGTTGGCCCTCAACTGAAAATGATTGCTTTGATGGCTTAGTTTCAACGCCAAGCTTCGATGACCTTTTAACCAAATCGATTTTGCTTTGCGGGCAAACCTGATAATGAACATAGTCTTCCTCAAAAATGCCCCTATTATAAGGAAGAATTAGTCCAGTAGTGTAGTATAAAATAATTGTTGTTCCGGGGCAAAATGGTAACTGCAGGATTCATCATTTCAAGACAATCGCTAGTAATCAATGTTCTGGATTATAGTAAAACCATAATACAAGAAAGAATATATAAATTTAATGAACAATGACAGATAGGGCCTTTTGTTTATATATATATATATATACATAAATGTAAGCACAAATAGATAGAGAAGTTGCAACAAGTCAAAAGTGAAATGATCAAGGGAAATTAAGGCAATGGAGAGAATGAATATCAAAAGAGCTTTCTTAGTATTGATCATTGGTGCATTGACAGCTAAAGAAGCCTCGGCAGCACAACATGCTGTAGGTGGTAGCCAAGGCTGGGTTGAATCAGCTGACCTCAATTCATGGGCTTCTGGCCAAACATTCAAGGTTGGCGATCAAATAGGTACGTTTGGTTGATCCCTCTTGTCTCATGAAATTAAGCTCAAATCAAAAGAGAATCGTGATCCATTAATCAAACGACCGTCGCAAACAAGTTAACACATATTGTGTGCAGTTTTCAAGTACACACCAGGGCTCCACAGCGTGGTGGAGCTCCCAAGTGAGAGTGCCTACAAGAAGTGCGACCTGGGAACAGCAAAAGACTCAATGAACAGTGGAAACGACGTCGTAAAACTGGACAAGCCTGGGACACGTTACTTTGCCTGTGGTACGTCAGGCCATTGCGAAGAGGGCATGAAGGTCAAGATCACCATCGTTTCCGGCACTGCGACTTCGACCCCGGCATCGACTTCATCATCATCATCATCATCATCATCACCGGCTTCAACTTCCGGGGCTTCACCTTCGGCTTTCAATTCCTTCGGTTCCTTTGTTCCACTTGTTGTTGCATTACTCGCCAGCAGTTTGGTTTATATGTTTTGAGTATGTTAAATTTGAGTTCTAGCATTATTATTTTGTTTGGTTATTTGAGGGGATAAATTATAGTCATGATTGAATTTGCTTCTAATATTCTTTCTTCTTGATTGAAAGAAGAATGAAATAAAATTGGCTTGGTTAATTAATTTTGTAAGCAGTTTTTCCCTTTTGACATCTTTAATTCTTTATCGTGAGCCTCAAATTAATTAATTTCATGTAAGAATATTAAATTTATTTATTTTGAAAATTGATGTAGGACATTAATTTTTTCAGACATTTGTCAAATTTTCGCTCATAACATATTATTTCAAGGCTCCAGATGAAAACTGCATAACTCGTCGGCCGCTCGAGATGAAAACTACGTAACTCGTGGGCTGTGGCTACTAAATTTTTCTATCCGAGCCTCACTCAAATTTACCGTCCGCATATATTTATCAACCACATTTCAAATCATCTCGTCAAGTATTTCCATTAAGATTTAGGAAAAAGGACACTTACATCTTCTTTAAGAAAATAATCATTAACACTTCTAAATTTTTTTTTAAAAAAAATTATAAGACCCGCTTTTAACCATAATACTTTTTACTTCAATTTTTCTAAAAAAATTGACCCTAATATTTTATAATAAATAAAAATATAACATTAAAATAAATGTAATAATATATACATTTTAAAATAACTTAAATATTCAAAAAAAATTAATATTTTACAATCTATTAGATATAATTTATTATATTAAACTAAATATTATAATAAATAGAATCATAATATTAAAATAAATGCATTAAAATTTAAATTATTTTGAATATTATGTAAAATAATAATTTTAAAATTATTAGTATGTGGGATTTTTTTATTTGTAAAATGTATTTAATGCAGATATTTATTTAAAATCTCTACGAGAGATAAAAATATATTATTAAAATAAATATAATAATTTGCATATTTAAATTTATTAAAATATTAAAAAATTTTAATATTGTTAGTCTACTACATATATTACATTATTTCTATAATATATTTATAATAAAAAAATTTAAAGTTAATTTTTTTGAGATAATAGAAGCAAATGATATAATGGTTAAATGGGGGTTATGGTGGCCCTTTTAAAAACTTGAAGGTGTTGATGACCGTTTCCTCAAACTTTGGGAGTGTAAATGTTCTTTTTCTTAAGATTTATTTTAAAAATTTATTATTTCTTTATCAAAATAACCAAAAAAGAAAAAAGCCTTGTTAACACATAAATTTAAGTTTCTAATCAAATTAAACAGTTACTGAAGAATCACACAATTAAGATACATGTTATGTAGTACTGTTTAGACTTTAATTAATTACTTCTGTTCGCAAAAATGAAATCCAATCAGGGTCAAATGAGAGATTATATATGAGACATGAGCGATTAATTCTTTGTTTACAATTTCAATTTCCAGTATGTAACTTTAGAAAAGCACATAGCATTAGGATCAACAAGATAACAGTGTCACATATAAAACTAACTAAATATTAAGTCTAAAAAAAAAAAAAGAAGAAAGTTGTTAATTAATTTCGTTTACAATCGACAGTATTTCAAACAGAGAGGACTTCAAAATCCAGATAATTTTAAACGTTAGCTAGCTAAAATCTGAAACAAGTCAGGAGTAAGTTGATCCTCTAATTGGTTTTTGCACCACACCAACGATGGTGTAATAAGTTTGCAAGAACGTAAACAACAGCAAGAAAGTAGCAGCAATTTGAGACACAATAGCCCAGGGCGTACCAAAATAATTGTGCATGTAAAAATACCTCGTTTTGTTCCACCAGCTTCTGCAATACTCATTTACTTGCTTGCAAAGATCATCATAATAAAACTTCTTCACATGTGTATCATTATACAGCTTGTTAAAGTACAACGTCGCGTCGTCAGGATCCAACCAATTGTTCAGAATGCCCTTCTCCGTCAGCAGATCAACATCCTTCGTCGTGTAAATCAAATTATCCATGAACTTCGCGTAAGACGTGACAAACGGGTCGCAATTCGGGTAACATTGCTCGAAGCTGATGAGGTTTCGGAAGATTGTCTCCGTGGTCTCGTGTATTGCCAATGGTGGGATGTCAAGAGTCCCATTGTAGAATTTTATGTCCAGGATTGTGGTGTAGTCTCTTTTTCTAGTGAACTCGATTCCGGCCTCGTTGATCTTGGCAGCGCAGCTGAAGGGTTCCCATCCGGCGTTTTTCTCAGTGTATTTTTCGGAACGTATTGGTAGAATTAAAGAATATCGTAAGAGGTCGAGAATGTGTTTGATTTTATGGCTCCTGTACTGATCCGAATTTATTTGTATTCTATCCCACGAAAATAACCCTTGAAAGAACTGAAGCACGAGTCGAATTAGATCCATGTTTCCGGGAACTTCTTGGTTCATTGTCAATACAAACAAACGCTCAAGAACAGACCAAGGGATTTGGTTCTCAAGCAAGATCAAATCATGATGCAAAAGCTCCATTAAACAAGCCATTGAGAAAATAGGATCGTCAGGTTCTTTGCTTACCTCGTTGGAATACTTACGGAGCAATTCAATAATGAAGCATCCGTCAACCACCAAGATCCTTACGAATTCTTCTTTGTCAAATCGGATTGGTTCAGCGTAACACTCGCGGGCCAGCCCCTCCACGGAGGTTATTTCTTCTAGCAGCTCCGTCAGCTTTTCTTTCGGGTTCGGCGAGCGGCGGAGGAGGCCTTGTAAGTACTTGAGTTTGATTTTCTCGTTCAATTTGAGATGGTCTTCGCCGTGGTGAAATGGGCCGACGGAAAATCCGTTAGGGGCGAACGCTTTTTGGTTGTGACAAGAGAGTATTACTGGGTTTCTGAAAATACAACAGTTGGAAGATATTGATATGTTATCATCAGCCATCATGTGTTCTAGTGATGATACCAATGATTTGATTGAAATGGCGAAATGATGATCATCATCCGACGCAGTACTCTTGTTAATAATCTCCGTTGGATTCTCTTGATTATCCATAATCTTTATTCTAAACGTAATGATGCATTTGATATTTTGTGAAACAAAATTCCTACGAGGGCTTCATTGAAAGATTACTGCAAGTAACTCAAGTGGTTAATTATATGGGAATTAGTTTTTGAGCTTTGAAGCAATGCGTGCAAAGTCTACAAATCCTTTGTTTGGGAACTAAAATCCTGAAAATTGCGTAGAGAAATTAGAAAGCAAAATTTTGTGCTTGCAGTGATGTTGGGTACAAATGATTAAGGCAATAGCAACGATTTCTCTTCACTTCTTGGACCGAGTGAGACGGGAGGAGGACTTTGAGTTGTGTGGTCCTTGTGTGGATATAACCCCACATTTTTTGTTATTGTGTCTATTTTTTAGTAAAATAATTTTATTTATTGTTTTTAATATTTGTTTTATTATGTCATCCTTTTAATACTTTTTTTACGTACTATATTATAAAATAAATAACTAATAAATAGTAGTTAAAGACAATAATGCTATGCTTGTGGATTCTAACTATTACGGGTTATATGGATTATGCTGTGACAATCAATCAATATTTGGTTCGATGGAGGTAATAATAATAATAAGTTTTGAATTATTTTGGAAGGGCCCAAAAAATGAAACTTACCAATAAATGAGCTAAATTTCAATTTAACATTTGCCTATCTATTCAATCCCAAAAATTCTGTCCTTGAACACCTACGTGGCAATATTATGATGATATGCTACGCGTCAAATTATGCATTTTTTTAATTTTAATTAAAAAAATAGGATTGGACTAAACAATTCAACTTTTAGTCTTTTTTGGGATTCAAATTCAAGTGATTAATTAAAAAAAAAAGAATGAAAAATCACTGGATCAAGCCCATAGGGTAATTAAATTGTTCTTTATTACATCATTTTCACTAATACAAGTGGTGGTTTAAATTTGTAAGAAGATCTATTGGAATTTTCGATGATGGATGAGTAATAAGTGATGAAAGCCTTTCTAAGTTAAGAAATTAATCATTCAACAGATAAATGCATGACTTCAACATTTAGAATGTGTAAAAATTAAAATAGTAATGTGAAGAGTGAATAAAAAGAAGTCAAAAGAAACTATATAGCCATAATTTTTTAACAACATTATTTATTCGAGAATTTAATTTTGCTATAAGTAGTAGAATTTTGCAAAAGATCAAAATTCCCAAAAGAAAAAAAAAACTAGACAAAGTATTATCTATTCATTTCATTTTTACATTTACTGTTAATTGTTGTTGTGTTTATTTAATTAATTGACATTGTATAAAGTAACCAACAACTCATTTTGTTTTTGTTTTTTTTTTATAGAAATCAACATCTCACTTAAAATAAATAAATATTATGTTGATTCAAGCTCTATTATCGCATAATCACTTAGTCTTGTCTCAGGGCTAAAAGCTTGCTACCCGTAGTATTGAGTCTTGAGAGGCCATATTCTATTGTTGAGTCCCTGCAATCAATGAATTCTTACTCACTTTCCGTAGTTTTGGTCTAATATTGATTTTAGATGACTCGTGACCGTAAAATTCATTCGATCAAATAACTAAAATTATTTAGTATTTTATCAGACGAGTGTGAGCTAGAGATGGTACGGCAACGTACCTTGCGGGTTTGCCAATACCACATTACCTCCTGCCAAAAAAAAAAAAAATCGCTTTGGCAAAAAGTCGGGCAGGCCCAGCCCTGTACCCGACGACCTAGAGCTGGGCCTAACTTTTTACAGACTCATCAGAGGCTGGGCTTAAGCAACAAAGTACGTGCTTGAGCCTAATCCGCTTACTAATTTTAAAATCTAAAAAATAAATTAAAAAAAAAACCTACACACACCGGCCCACATTTCACTAGGCCGAGCCGTAGAAAAGGCTTGAAGTGTTGATTACTTGATTTGTTTAGTTGTGTTGATAAATTTTTGCTAATTGTCAATTTAGGTACTAGTTAGTGAATCATTTAAATGTCTCTGTTCTTTTAGAATAATTTAGCTAGATAATTTTTTGCGATGTCAAATTAGTTGATTTAGTAATGATTATTATTTTATGTAAGATTATTATGCCTCAAGCCCTTCTAATTTACCTTTGATCCTTGAGGAGTAAGGTGTAGAAAATGTTCATGAGGTGGGAGTAGAGAGTGGCAGGAAAAAAAAATCTAAAACAACTTATATTCACATTTTTTTTTTGGGTAAGGTGGAGTTCCTGTAGAGGAAATTTCTACCGAAGAGAAATTGAAGGATGGGGAGAAGATGGTCCATAAATATTGGATTAGTCTCTTTTGTGGTTGTGGAATTATAAACTTGTAATTTCTTATAAATTTAAGATCAGTGGCGGTGTTAGGAATTGTTTTTAGCAGGGACTAAGGTCAAATAGTAATTTAATTCAAGAATGTAATCAACAAATACATATATCAAAATTAAAACTCATTAAAATATTTAATTCAATACACTTATAATTGTTCTCGATGAGGTTTCATATGTTAAAAATGTTGAAGAATAACATCATTATCTATACTATAAAATATATCTTTTTTCATGTATACAAGAAGACTATCATTCAACAGTTGATCTCCCATCTAATTTCGCAGATGATTTTTCACAAAATTCATAGCTGAAAATGCCCTTTCTACTGTAGCTATAGCAATTGGTAAAATCAATGTTAATGTCACCAATAAATAAACTAATGAATATAATTTATCTTTCTTAGTCTCAACTAATTTTCTTGCTAGCTAACTAATCCCTTTCAATCCTGAAAATTTGTTGTTAGAACTCACATTCATAATGTAAACATTAAGTTGAGTTTCAAGTGCCATAAGATCCACTGGAGAAAAATCATTTTGACAGAACTCAACAAGGCGAAGTAGTTTTTGTTTATCAAAAGTTGCAAATGAGTCATTGGGGCATAGACATGCCACACAAAGAAGTAGCCCAATATTCGTCTCATTGAAATGATTGCTTAATTCTTGAAGTTGCATGCCCAAAATTGCATAAAATAATTCAACACGAAAACGATGCAAATTTGTGATCTTTTGAGCCTTGTGTTGTGATCCCCCTTGAGTTCAAAACAAATCAACCCTATTAGGAACATCAATATCATGCTTCACGCAATAAGAAGAAGTTTCGCCAAGTAAAGAGTCCCATCTAGGGGTGTTCACGGATCAGATTTTACGGATTAAACATCAATCCATATCTGATCCATGATTTTGAGGATTATAATTTTTCAATCTGATCAAATCCACGGATTGATTAACTTAAATTCAAATCCAATCCATACATCTACGGATCGGATGCGGATTTGATTTAATCCATATCCAATCCATACATCTACGGATCATATGCGGATTTGACTTAATCCATATCAAATCCACCATTTTGCTCATTAGTTTACGAATTAAAATTTTTTAGTTCTCTCTAATCTATGAACTAATGAAATAAATCTAATATATAAATAATTTTACTACCAATTAAATTCAAAATTGAATAAATTTTAAATAAATAAATTGTTTAAATAAAGCTAAAATAATACATTTAAAGTTTTAAAATATAATATATCGAGATTAATTGTTCAAATAAAGCTACAATAATATGTTCAAAGTTTCAAAACATAACACACCAAGATTAATTGTTCAAATAGACCTACAATAATAAATTTAAAATTTTAAAATATGACACCTAAATTAATTGTAAAAATAAAAGTAAAATAATAAATTTAATGTTACAAAATAAAAAAAATTGAAAATAAAAACGTCCACCTCCAATTTGTGCTTCGTACTTTAACTTAAACAAAATAAACATAATTAAAATAAATAACAAATAAAATTTTTTATGTAATAAAAAATTAATTAATATTTACTCTTACCATCCCATCAAATCTTATCAAGCTTCATCAAATATGTTCTTATCTCTCTCCCAAAATCTCTGTATGTGTAAGACAAGAAAAATGTTAATTTTTAAAATAGAATAACAATATAAAGTCAAATAATAATCAATAAATAAAATTAAAGTTAAATTGTTACATTTTACCTTGCCGATATGTTCAATCTCATCTAATGCTTCATCAAGATTTATCGGAGTTGAGCGTAACCAATTTTATGTGCAAATTAGTGCCTCCACCGTCCTTGTAGATAATGAGCACCGATGTGGGTCAAGAATGCGACCACTAGTGCTAAATGCCGACTCAGATGCCACAGCGGAAATAGGCATGGCCAAAACATCTCGAGCAACATAAGCCAAAATTGGATATTTGGAAGAATTAATCTTCCACCAATCCAATATATTGAAATTTTCATTTTTTGGGTTCTCTTATGATTCCATCAAGTAAAGATCCACCTCTTTTTGCACTCTACAAAAATATTATCTTTTAAAATCTTCATATAACCCGAATCAAACACTTGCCTAGCATCAACCTCAATATCAACCTCTAACTCCTTTTCATCTTTCAGAGCATCCATTACTTCCACATCATCACAATAAAGCAATTTGTATTCATCTTATAAACCATGTAAATTATTCCATACTTTTACAACCAGCTCATTGGCTTTAAATTCACCAAACAACACTACAAAACAATATCTAAAAAAAAGTTCTTTATGCCGAGGCTCAAGCAATATAGAAACAAACAAAAAAGGGTTGACTGTTTCATAATTTTCCCAATACTTATCATACTTCTTTTTCATATTTTTAGACATTATCTTCAAAAATAAATCCTTACCATCCCTCCAAGCTTGCAATTGTGCATGAATCAAATATAATTGGCGCAAAAAAAGTATTGGATGTCACATATAAAGAACCTGAAAATGTCAAAGTGGCATCATGAAAAACCTTCAAAAATTTAATGAAATAACGAGCATATTCCCAATCAATTGAAGACGGACACATTTTCAACTCGCTCAAACAAAACTCACAAATGTATTGTGCATCATGAAGCTCTAACTGATCAAATACTTTTTCATACTTTTCTGCAGCTTCTAACATGAAATAAGTGGAATTCTATCTAGTCACGACATCTAGACACAATAGCTTATTTGAAGAAACTTTCTCTTGCTCCGCATATGCCTTAAACTTTTGTGTCCTAAAAGGTGAAGATTTAACAAATCTTACGACACTACGAATTTTAAAAATTGATTGATAATACTCCTTTAACCCCTCGGCAACAATGAGATTTAATATATGCGCATTACACCTCAAATGCATATTTTGACCCCCTAAGATTGCACAATTCTAATTGTTTACAACTTTTGACAAATAGGAAATAACACTATCATTAGAATAAGCATTATCAACTGTCACTGTAAAAACTCTCTTAATTTGTCTACCAATTGTTTCACCTTTGTGGTCATCAACTTGACAAAAATTCAATATTTTTTCTGCAATTTCCAATTATCATCAATAAAGTGAGTTGTAAGACACATATAACAAAGATTTTGAGCTGAAGTCCATGTGTCTCAGAGTGAGGCAAACTCTTTGATGACTACTCACAAAAAAAAATCAATCAACTCTTTCTTTGTTTTTTTGTAAAAGTGCAAAATATCACAAGCAATAGTAGTGCGAAATGGTACTTTAAACCTATTCTCAAAAACTTCCAACATTTTGCTAAACCCTTCACCCTCTACAACTCCAAATGACATCTCATCTTTTATAATAAACTTAGCAATTGCTTCTCTACAAGCCTCAACACTATAAGTCATTAATACAAGGCTACATGACTCTCAATTTTTCACTGGCTGGTAGGACAAAGTTCATTGTTTTTTGTCTGCTTGAGCTCAGCCAGGATATTTTGTACACCTCTCTCTTATATGAGTCAACAAATTAGATGTTCCTTTATTAAAACCACATTTATATTCTTTTCCACAATATCAACATTTGGATCTAGGACGTAGTGGATCAGAACTTAATTGTATAAAATGCTCCCAAGTTTCTGAAGTAGTGGATCTATTGGGCGTACCTTCAGCATTACTGGTGAAATTCTATATAGGCTACCCAAGAGGGGGGGTGAATTGGGTTCTTTAAAAATTAAACAAATAAAATTACACAACAATTTAAAACTAATGTTTTAAAACAATATAATTAACAATGCTTGAATTTAAAGAGATAAGGGAAGAGAAATCAAACACGTGATTTTTACGTGGTTCGGCCAACCGTGCCTACGTCCACGCCTCCAAGCTCACCGGGCTTGAGGATTCCACTAAGCAAGCCTTCAAGGCTTCAATACACTTACACTTGACTTCAAGGTGTCAATGGACCTTTACAATCAAGAGATTATTCCCAATCTCTTAACCCAAGTGTATCCCAACACTTACAATTGACTTCAAGGTGTCAATGGACCTTTACAATAAGAGATTAAACCCAATCTCTCAACCCAAGTGTTTCCCAACACTTACAATCACTCAATGATAGAGATTTAATAACAAATAATCTCTCACACACTCCAAATGATTACAATTGAAATTTTAATGTGTGAGGCAATGACATGAAAAACACAATTGAAGCTCAAAGAATATTGTTTCTCGATAAGCTCAAATATCAAAATGTTGGATCTCTCTTGTTTGAATTTGATTGAGCCTTTTTATAGTTGGAGTGAAAACTAGCCGTTATTGACTTTCCGAGAATAATCGGATCGCCAAGTTTGTCTCTATCGGTTAGCCGTTTTGAATTTCCAACTAGCCGTTATCCTTTGACTTCAAATAAACGGTTTGCCGTTAACTTTATCGGATCACCGTTTCTTTCCAAGAACCTCGCAAAAACAGAACTCGCTCTCCGTTTTTGATAAACGGTTCAAGAGTAGAGAACTTCTACTTACTGGAAGTTATCGGTTAGCCGTTTTAAATAAACGGTTCAAGGCTAAAACATTTTTACTCACTGGAATTGTTCGGTTAGCCGTTCTAATTAACGGTTCACCGTTAATTTCCAGAACAGGTGAAATGTTCATCATCAGAAATTATCGGTTCACCGTTTTTCCGATGAAAAGCGTTAACCGTTAATTTCCGATTTCATCATTTTGGATTTTAAAACAAGTGTATTGCTTTTAGAAAATTCTTTTTAATAGCCCCAACACTTTAATCATGAACATATTATTTTTGTTATCATCAAAATCATTATTATAAGATTAACAATCTCCCCCTTTTTGATGATGACAAATTTTATATGTGAAGGACAAAAAAATATTTGTTTTAACTCCCCCCAAAAATAAGCTCCCTTGAAAAATAAACAAAATTTTTGTTAACTTCCTTTTTGAAATATAATCGAAACTATTCTCCCCTTCAAAGATCAAAAAGAAAAAATAAAGGAAAATGCGACGTTTTGACAAGTAAAAATTTAAAAGATCTCTCCGTATTTTAATCATTCCCAAAAATATACACCAAACAAATCAAAAATAGGATACAACCAATTGAACCAAGCAATAAGATTAAGATCAAAAATGAGAAAACAAGCATCCATATATAATAAAAGCATCCGATAGCATACATAAATAATGCATAACACATGGAATGTTTGTGCGAAATATGTTCAAACACTAAAAAGCTATTGCGGAGGAGGAGGAGGAGGAGTAGTAGAGAGGAAGGAGGAATGGCGAGAGCGAGAAAAAATGCGTTCTTTGTCCCCATCCAAGATGTCTCTTCTTCTTTGAAGGCGGAAGGATGCAAACGATCCTGAAGGCTGCCGCCCGCCGAGAAAGTGTGCGAATATCGCTAACGAGTTCTTGAAGAAGATGATCGAGCAGAGATGGAGCGGTGAAGTAGATGGTCGAGCGCTCTCGTCTCATGTGCCTCGGGACCGATCGGTCGCGAGGTCGAGAGGCGAGATCCGCGACGAGGAGGCGGAGGACGAGCGCCGAGTCGAAAGTCGAAAGTCGGTGATCGAGGAGGTAAAGATGTCGTTGAGGAACCGAGCATCTTCCGAGCTACGAGGTGTCTTGGTTTTTCGATTAGGCGTTTTTATCCAATCCCGACTCCTTCGAGAAAAACCAATCGCTGAAATAGCCTCTTTCCCAATCTTCTTGGTCTCAACATACACCTGAGTCTCGAAGAGGTACGCGAAAGTGTCGCAAAAAGCTTAGAGATAATGTTACCGTGCGGAAGTAGCCTATGTGTAACAAAGGGGTATTCAACATATGGCGCAAAATAATATACCCAAGGTTAATACGGCGTCCACTAAGAAGACTATCGAGAATCCCGACATCCAACCTAGTAACCTCATCCGAGTGACCCTTCCTGGGGTAATAATATCTTTGCAAAATGGTGTGTAGAATCCGAACCTGCAAAGGTAAAAGTTGGGCTCTAAATGGAAGGGTGCATATCTCATTAGTGAGATCCCGACGTCTACAAATGTTCCTAACCCCTCGAATATGGTTAAAATCGGCAAAGGATAATTCCTTCCTCGAAGTGTATATATTATGTCCAAGCAAGTGGCAGTCCTAAAATGGTGTTTAAATCAAAAACATCAAAATCAATAGGAACACCCCCAACACTGGTAACTATTCGATCTACTCTTTCTGCCGACAATTCCATGTTCGAATAAAAAACACGAACTAGGTTAGGATAAATCCTCTCGTCTAAGTCTAATGCCGACTCCCATGGCAACAACATCCGCTTAACACTTTTTCCACAAACAACCAACTCCTCAAAATCATCTAAATCCACAAAGTAAGAGTCGATTACCTTACGACCCATGAATCGGGTTTCAAATCGTTTTACCAGTGGAGCTGTTGGAAAATGGATTCTTTGGAACTCGGTTGCTCTTTCAACCACCGAGGCTGAGTATATTGCAGCCGGTAGTTGTTGTGCGCAATCACTTTGGATGAAACAAACCCTTAGAGACTTTGGTATTAATCTTGATCATATACCTATCATGTGTGACAACACAAGTGCCATAAACCTTTCAAAGAATCCCATTCAACATTCTAGGACAAAGCATATAGAGATAAGACATCATTTCTTAAGAGATCATGTTCAAAAGGGAGATATTTCATTACATTTTATCTCTACGGAAAAACAACTTGCTGATATCTTTACTAAACCTCTTAGCGAAGATCATTTTTCAAAGATGATTTTGATGATAATGATTTTGATGATAACAACTGGATGATTTAAAACTTGGAGGAGCTGAAGCTGCAGCTATGCGTTTTCCCTTATCGAGTTGAGAAGTCATCTACACCACAAATACAAAAAATATTAAAATTAGTTATGAAAAAATAATAAGAAGAATAAGAAATTAAGCTTATTTCAGAATTGATTTTGAAATATTACATTAAAGTTTTTAAAAGATAAAATCACAGCTTGAAGGGCCAGCTATCCTTAGAATATTCATGTCAGATGATAAATCAAAAAATTAGAAAATTAGAAGGAATTAATCAATTCCTCAGAATATGCATGTCAGATGATAAAGTAAAAAATTAGAAAATTAGAAGGAATTAATCAATTGAAAATACAAATAGGCTCTAATTTTCCAAGCAGCAACATAACCACCTGAATGTAATCCCTTGATTAATTACCTTTTAATTGTTTTCATTTCATTAATTAATTGCTGCAAAAAATTGATTATATCAACTGTTCATTTAGGTATGGATATCGATTTTTTCCTCTAGTTGGTCTTCTAGCAATTTTATCTTCTAGAAATATTAATGCAATAACAAATGAAATTAAGCTCAAAATTAAGTATGGGTAGTGACCTTGAGGGTGATGATCGAAATTGTGCACCGGAAGGTGCTGATTTTCGAGTGGTTTGAGAGTAAGACTTGATGAAGAAGACGGTGAAAAAGCCAAGACCTTTGTCCAGTTCGTTGACCAACAGCACCTGATGCCACGCCTCAGACACCGTGAAGTCCGATTCCCACCAGAATAGGGACAAGAAATTGAACACTTGTAGGGACAAGAAATTGAACGCTTGTAGGGACACTAAAAATTGCCTCCTAAAATGCTGTGGAGGCTGATTCTCACCAGAGCTAGGATAGGAAGGTAACTGCTGCAAAGAGGCTAAAAGTCACTGGGGGAGAGGTTTACACTGCTTGGTGCTCGCGATGGTGAAGTTTAGGAGATTAGAGATTTTTTTGTTTGCAATCGTTACTGTCAGTGGACTTAATAGATTGGTGCAAAATGACCAATTTTTTGTTTACTTTTATGACTTTTTGTTTTTATATTTAATTATTTAAAAACCTTTTTATTTTATATATTTTTAAATAATGGATAAGGTATATTAATATTATGGTATTAATATAAGTATGTAAAAATTATCACATAATTACTTATTTATTAATAATGTCACATTTATAATTTTTTTAATTATATATATATATATACACACACACACACACACACACACATTTATTTTTTTGATTCACGGATTTTTACGGATTTACAAAAGTAAATCCATATCCGATCCACCAACTCGTGGATTTTCAAAATTTCAATCCAATCCAATCCGTTTAATCCATGGATCGGATTTTAACGGATCGACGGATTAAGCGGATCGATTGAATTTTGAACACCCCTAGTCCCATCTATTCTCTCTCAATTTTTGCTAGTTCTCTGATACACTCCAATTAATTTCACAGCATTCACAATGTCTTGATTCTTTTTTTGTAATGCTTGTGATAACTCGTGTGCAAATCTAAGTATTTTTCTTACTAACAACAAGCTAAACATAAAATCAAATGATTGCATGCACTTCAATAACATTGTAGCTTGAAATCTTTGTTTAGAATTTCCCTCATTTGAAATGATCTCAAGCACATCAATAATAGATGGAAACATGGTGATTATGCTTGTACCATAATGTGGGCCCCAACGTGTATTAGTAGATTGCTTTAAAGTAACGTTTTGATTTAAACCTTGTCTACTTGAAAGTTCACCATCATTAAGTGCTTTAATAACAACTTGAGATTGTTTCTCTTAAAGAATATCATGATGTTTTGCTGAAGCACTAACAACATTGAGTAACAGAGAATTAGCTTCTTCATGCTTCTTTGCCACAAAAATAAGAGCCAATTGAAGTTGATATGCAAAATAATGAATAAATTAAACACATATGTTGTCCTCTAAAATCAATGCTTTAAAATCATTAAACTCACCTTACATATTACTATGGCATGAAAACAAAGAGGTGTGATGGCATGGGAGTTGGACAGAGATAGATGACAAGCTAATGGTAGCTGATGGAGGTTTTCTAGGGCAAAAGATTGGTAGTGGTTAGGGATTTGATTTTGAGCTTTTTTTTTTTGGATTTCTAAATGCTGTATTAAAATATGGCCTTTTAGTTATTTTAAAAATTTACCAGAGGCTTTATTGTAGATCCACTAAAAAATAAAATGAATTTAACTTTTTTAAAAAATCTAGCAGGGGCTAAAGTCCTCGCTAGCTCTCAAGTGGCGCCGCCGTTACTTAAGATGTTAGCATTTTGTCATGGATGCTAACTTTGCAAGTTCAAGGTGTGCGAGCTTGTCTATAGAAGTTTCTATCTCTAGCACCTTCCACACTTGTGCATAGTTAAAAAGTTTCTAGAATTTGCTAGAGCATTTATAACTTGTAAATAGATTTCTTTAGATCATTCTAGGCATTGCTAGGCATAAGAGATCTCACCAATCCTTGAGAACTCTCTAGACTTAGAATATTCTAGAATTAGGTAAGTCTACCTACAAATATGGTATAGCACTTGGCATTTGAAGCAAACAAGCAACAAGAGCAACTTAAAGCAAACTCTCAAAACTCTTTTACACACACACACACACTCTTGTGAATAATACACTTACTCTTTGGCTGATTTGTTCACTATTCTCTCTATCTCTTCCACAAGCAACTTTGCTCAGCTAGCTAAGAAACTCAATAGGCTTATTTCGTAACTCTTGAGTTGTGTAAGTGCAATATAAGTTTATTGCATAAAATACTCATCCCATGACAATTTGCTAGTGTTTATTGGAAGCTTATTGTGAATTTTGTTATTTTGGTTTTCTTCTTAAAGGTGGAGTTATATTGAACACTTTGAAATTACATGCTAGAGGTTGTAAATTTTTGCAAATGTTATTTTTTTAAGGAGGCAATGCCATTTTTAAAAATAAAATGTTAAATTATAAAAAAATAAAAAATTGAAAGCCCACGTTCGTCTAAGGCTTGTGGGTTAGGCTCGTCCAAAATTGGACCAGCTTATAAAGGATTGGGTTTGTTCCATGAAACATGGACTTCTGACCGTCCACTTACCACTCTAGGTTTCAACAATTTCTAAACCCGCACTAGTACCAAAAGATTTTTTATGGATTTTTAAATTTAAAATATAAATTACATAATTCAAACTATAAATTTAAAAATTACCCTTAAAAAATACCCATGACATTCTTAATTCTAATTTTTAGCAATGTAAATAAGAACATAAAAATCTCAACATTAAAATAAGGTTACACTTTAATTTACCCTTTTTAGAATAACAACCTCCAATTTACCCCTTAAAATTGTGAAAACATCAATTTATATCTATTTATTAATAATAAGATAAAAAAAAATCATCAATGTGGTCTCTCTTTACCCTTATCATCTAAATGAAAATGTGGAGTAAATTAAACTTTTCTCACTTTTAAGAGATAAATTTAAAGTTATCATTTTTATTATAGAAGTGAATTGAAGTTCCACTAAAACAAGTACATAAAATGTATCAATTTAACACAAATTCTTTAATTTAAGCATGAAATACTTAGATTCATCATGAATACTTTATTTTAAAAAGCCGAGAACAAAGAACCACAATCCACAAACCAAAGATCTAAGAATAGGACCCATGATCTATCTCTGTGACCACCAAACTCCAAGCTGCAAGAATTAAAATCTTTATCTCATATTCTCATTCATTGAGCATCTATCTAACATGATTCTCATAATTGTTTTATATATTACTTTTGCGTTCAGTGTTAAATCTTACTCTTACCTGATATTTAAATAAATATTAAAAATTAAACTACTAAAAGAAAAAAAGGGTAATTTTTAAAAACTTCTCCTAAGGTTTGAGGTCATTGCAAGTAGATAGTGAAAATCATTTTATTCGTAAAATACCCCTTATGCTTTTGCTCCATTTACTTGCTGTTTGGGTAGTTGGGGCATTATTGACATTCCCTAATATTGCCAAACACTTTGCAAGTTTCGTTGCCTTGAATGACTTGTCATTTCAATTTATGTTGCATGAGGTTATTTTAAACAGTTGGATTCAATTTAAATGAATCTAACTGTTTAGATTTTAATATTTATTAAAATAAAGAAATTATGAAGTAGAAATTAGAAAAAGAAGGGAATCGTTTGTAAGGGTGACATGTATCCCTTACTACTATTCTAAATCCCTAAATCCTTAATTTTTTGGTCATAAGAAATTGTGAAGCAAGAAAGATAAAAATGAAGAAGAAGACAAGGTCCTTCACAAGGCAAGTGGTAAAATTATTGCTTTAAAGGAGGAAGTGACAATAATGAGCTTTTATTAAAGCCAGAGATGTGGCTTCAATCAACAACAAAGTCTTCGAGATCTTCACATGTTACAAGCTGATAAGGCCTTTTGTCGAAACTGGTTGATACTAAGTAGCTCCTTTTGATGATTTGAATTGGTAGTTTATTCTTGTGTGTGGTTGGTGAGAAAAGTGATGAGATGAAATTAGATTTTTGTTGTCATATTTTTATTTTTTTTCATCTTTTTTGTGATTGATTGATTTGCATTTTGATCTGGAATAAATTGTGAAATAAAGTAATTTTTAGTTGAAAAATGATCAGAAATTTTATGTGTTTATGTTTTGGTTTCTTAGCTTATGTAGGGTTTGATTTGCTGTTGTTTCTAGGCACATTTTCTGCTATATTTGAGTTGATTTGTTGCTATTTTTGGGTTAAATTTTTGGTTGTTTCTAGGTAAATTTATTGCCCTTTTTCAATTAAATTTTTTGTTATTTTTGAGTAAATTTGCTATTGTTTTTGTGTATGGAGCTTGTCAAAAAATGGTCATGATGCATTTTGAATGGGTAACGATGGGGATTGGTAGTAAAAGTTGCTTGAGTTGTTCACACTACTACTTGCTCCATTTGAGCTTTTAGAATCCATTAAGAGTAGATGGGGAAGAAAAAAGAGATGATGAGAAATGCAAAACCTATTTGTGTGTGCTGCTTATGAGCTTTAGATTGATGTGCCAAGCCAACAATCATATTGCAAAACAATTATGTATTTTTTTAAGTTTGTATTTTTACTTATTTTTTCTTAGGATTTTAAGAAAATATCAATAACTTAGTGGAGATATAATAGTCATTTTGATCACCTTGATATTGTAAATATTTAGACATAGTAGGGGCAAAAATGTCAAAAAGATAGAGTTAATGATTTTCGTGCCACAAATCTCGGCCTTGTATTACAGGCTAGCCAGTCTATAAACTGTCATTAGGGGTAATGTTATCTTTTCAAAGTCAACTATAAGTCAATGAAAAATTTAATTGACGGTAAGGGGTTATCATCTACTTACAACAGCCTCAAACCTTAGGAAAATTTTTTAAAAATTACTCAAAAAAAAAATTAAGCAAGTTAGTGGATACTTGCACAGGGATTTGGTACATTTCTTTTTTCTCTTTTACTAAACCCACCTACTACTCATGGTAATTTTTTATTTATATTACAAAAGTTACCTATTAACCATGAAATTATCCACAAGCGAATAGGTTTTTCAGGCAAAATTACCATCCTTATGTAAACACTAGAGGTTTTGATCTATGTTAATAATGATCACTTGAATCATTTGATCCATCATTTATTTATATAATCTTCTACACTAATTCATGTCAAGCATAAAGAGATCCCTCGATATTCTCTTCAGATGCAGAATCCTAATTTTACTCTGAAATGGCTTGTTAGATGTAAATTGTTTTTCTATTTCGGAAATGTCACGTGGGCATAAATTGTTTTTATGGAGTTGATGTCTTGTTGGCATTAGATGATGCCAAAACATTTTAAGTTTGTTTAAAATTTGGATAAGATTTAAGTGCTGCGGAGTTCTTAATCAAATATTGTTTGGTAATAAATGCAAAAGATAAAAATAAAAAATAAACCTTTTGCTATTGATTAAGTTTTCAACGAAAACTTTTTTTTTTTTGTTTTTTTGGATTACAACGAAAACTTAAGTTCATTGAAAAATTTGTTTTCGCAATATTACGTCATCCAAGTCATCAGAAAAGTTAACGATGTTACGTGGCTGGCCATATATTAAACAGACTCATTAAAAAAAAAATGCTTTTTGTCTTTTTTTTACCAATAGAAAGACGACACGAAAAACGAAACGAACATCGGCGCGGCATATTCCAATTCTCATCTCTATTGATGTACATGACTCCTCAACGATCGAATATTGAGCAGTAATAAATAGATTTTCAAATGAACAAATTTGAAAAAATTGACAGTGAGTGGAAAATAAGGCGAAATTATAAAAGCCACCGGACTCGGAATAAAAAGAAAAGAACCGTGACAAAGAAGCCACTAAATAACACCCTCTGCTGTCTCTGTCTTTCTTCAATTCGAATCAACACCACGCGGCTCACTAATACTTTTGTGATTTCTCTGCGAATTTGCATTTCTTATATATTAAGTGCAACTGACTGGGAGCCATGCCGGAAGCAGCCACGTCGATTGACTACGTGATGGAGAAGGCCTCTGGGCCCCACTTCTCCGGCCTGCGCATCGACGGCCCCACTTCCTCTCCTCCAGCTTCCTCCGCTTCGGCTCCCTCCGTTGCCGACGTCAACGCTCCCACACAGCCTTTTGTTATCGGTAACTAACTCTCTTTCACTCTTTCACTTCTTTTTTTTCCCTTAATTTCAATTACTGATGAGTAAATTTTAGTTTTATGTTCTTGAGGAACCATTTCTTTGGGCTGTGTGAGTAGATTTTAGGTTTTAATTTGGCACTGTTTTATTTTTTTTTAAAGGAAACCAATTTGTGTTCGTTTTGTTGGTTCAAGCGATTTGGAAGTGCTTTATGTTGATTCTTGAAGCAATTTTACTGATACTCAGACTTTATTGGTTCATAATCTTGTGCATGTTTGGTGATCTTCTCTTGAAAATTGTTTATATTGTATTGTCTTCTAATATGAAATTTAAGGGAAAAAAATGGTGCAGGAGTCTCCGGAGGTACAGCTTCAGGTAAGACCACTGTTTGTGATATGATCATCCAACAACTGCATGATCACCGTGTAGTGCTTGTCAATCAGGTTTGTTATTTTATTTTATCTTTTACTTGATTTTACTATTTTCTTTGAATGTGTTTGTATTCTGATTTGATTGTTATTTTGCATGCTGTAGGATTCGTTCTATCGTGGTTTGACACCTGAAGAGTCTGAACGTGTTCACGAATACAACTTTGACCATCCTGGTAATTAATAATTGTGACTGGATCCTTAATTTTATTGTTTTTTCTTACTCTTTTTTTTTTTTAATTGTTACTGTTTATTAGTCTTTTTGCATTGACAAAACATATTTACACTGCACTCGATTTTTTATTTTATGTTGCTGTCCTTCTAGATGCTTTTGACACCGACCAGCTTCTAGATTGCATTAAAACCCTCAAATCTGGGCAACCATATCAAGTTCCAATCTACGATTTTAAGAAACATCGACGCTGTTCAGATAGTTTTCGACTGGTACGTACTTAATAAATGTTGAGACATTGTGACTATCTGATGGTTTTACCTTAGGAGGCAGAAGATACTAAGCCTCATATTCTTAATTTTTTGACAGGTCAATGCTTCAGACGTTATTATCTTGGAGGGGATTCTGGTATTTCATGACCAGCGTGTCCGCAGCCTGATGAATATGAAGATTTTTGTTGACACAGGTTTGACCTCTTCCATCCTGTTGAATCTTTTTTCCTAGTGTCAGTTTTAAATGTATTAGCTGTTCTAGATTTGAATTGTTGCCAATTTTTAATGAGGATGCTTTGTGTCATCTAGTTTAATTTTAGTATCAAATATGTAATAAATAATTTTATGGGGATATTTTTCTTTGGCAACAAGGATGCTTCATGTCATCAAGTTTAGTTTTAGTGTCAAATATGTAATAGACAGTTCTTTTGGTATATTTACCTTTGGCAACAGATAAGGAGTAGAAGTAAAGAGAACATAAATTTTCTCTTTTTATAATATCAAGGGATTTCTAGAGCTGATGGAAAATTTCTATATTATTCTCTGAGTTCTAATTGGCAATTAGTTAATCAATTTTCTGCAGACTTGCCAATCTGTTTCTGGTTGCAAACTGTGTATTCAGCCGTCAAATGGCCATGCACACTCAATTTTCCAAAATTTGGTATGCTAATAGGATCTATAGTGATGTACACTTCAGTTTTGTTTTAAAAGGAAAAACTGTGTTGTACACTTCATATTTCTCTTAATTAGGTTCTTTTGATTCTATAGTTTCATCATATTGGACAATTGTGAAGATAGCATAATAGGTGTCCTTTTATTTTGCCTAAAATCATTTATGTTAAGCCAGGTTGATCATTCTCAATTTGCATCATTTGTTTTTGTGTGTTTATGTGTTTTGGGTTGGGCAGCTTTTGGATCTATAGAGAGTTGGCTTTTACAGTATAATAGAATAGCACATCAGAATGTTATTTTGTTGCATCTATCATGCTCCACTTGCTGGCGCGATTGCTATGTCGTTTCAATATCTTATATTGGCAGTTGATATTTATCGGTTGTAGATGCTGATGTGAGGCTTGCTCGTAGAATAAGACGTGACACAGTTGAGAGAGGTAGAGACCTAGATTCTGTTCTTGAACAGGTAAGGCTTTTTGTTTGATATCTTCAGTTAATATACAACATATTTATAGTTAATTTTTTACTTAGAACGTATTGGTAGTTCAATAAGATGAAAGGCTTTTTTCCTTTTCCTTGCTTATCTGTGCTAAAGCGAAAGCCTATCATTATGAGTAGATATATTTGTTAGCAACGGCTTATGCATCCAAAGAAGAGTTCTCACTGTGGATAATTATGGAATGCATATGTCAAAGCCACTATGTCTTATACTTTTTGTATGGTTCTAATTTCCATAGAGACTTGCTACTGTCCTAAATATGATCTGTAGGCCTCTTTAATTTTAATTTGTTAAACTTCTTATTATTTTTTAATTGATAATATAGACTGTTCGAATTATGCCAAATTTGCAGTATGCCAAGTTTGTGAAACCTGCCTTTGATGATTTTGTTCTGCCATCCAAGAAGTATGCTGATGTAATCATACCCCGGGGAGGTGACAACCATGTTGCCATTGATTTGATTGTGCAACATATCCGCACAAAGCTTGGTCAGCATGACCTCTGCAAAATATATCCTAATGTGTATGTGATTCAGTCAACATTCCAGGTATATCTTCTGATGTGTTTGTATTATTGATTTTCCTTTTACCTTATTTTCTGGGTTTAATTCTGTAATGAAACAGAAATATGGATTAGATACCTTTTCTTGTTAATGCTCAGCACAGAATTTTTACTGTATGCCAAGCCAGTGCCCATGAAGGGGCATCTGCACTGACTTAAGATAATAATTGTGATCTCAAAGTTTCCTATTTGCCTTGTAGTATGATATGGAGTTCATTTACTGCTTACTCCTTTTAACTCTACAAGGTTCTTAGTTTTCTTAGTTTATTCTCATGTGGGAGAACTGTGTTTCAGATAAGAGGTATGCATACACTGATTCGAGACCGGGGAATATCGAAGCATGATTTTGTGTTTTATTCAGATCGACTTATTCGGCTGGTAATTTATTTCTCAATTGCTTACCTGACATTCATTATATGTGTGCATATGCGCTTGTTTGTGTTGAGTTTTGGGTTCAGACATGCTGAAAAATGTTATTGTTTCCTTGATTTTGACTTTTCAGGTTGTGGAACATGGGCTTGGCCATTTGCCATTCACTGAGAAGCAAGTAGTCACCCCAACAGGTGTGTTAGGAATAATGAATAACAAGGCTTTAGTTCATTTCTGCTATTGTGAAAATGTGTGTGCCTCTACTATTGGTTTACCAATGTGTTGATTTTTTAGGATTTAGAACTCTCTCTCTCTTGTTAATTGCTAGTCTTGGCCATGCAGCATTTGTTTTGATTAACCTCGCATATTTGCTTGTTATCAGTTCAAATTATCTATTGTCTGGTTTCCTCTTTACATTATTTGGCTTAAAATTAATATCTTTACATTATTTGGCTTAAAATTATAACTCTGAAAAATTTTCTGTTATTTTACATCAGGGTCAGTGTATACTGGGGTCGATTTTTGCAAGAAGCTATGTGGGGTCTCCATTGTTCGAAGGTGAGTTCTCAGCTTCTCACTGAGGTGTTTTTGTAGTTGGATGGCATTTGGACTTGAATTTAACACGCTGGTGCCAATATCAATCTTATGACTCTGATGAATCTTAAAGTCTGATCTTCAGCATGTGATTCTGGAAGCTTGGCATAGAGCTTTATAGAGGAACTTTCTACTGCACATTTTATTTCAGTTGCTTTCTTTGTTTTTCTTTGATATATACTAACGTGCTTCTATTGTGATGTTAAGTGGTGAAAGCATGGAAAATGCATTGCGTGCATGTTGCAAAGGAATAAAAATTGGAAAAATTCTGATTCACCGTGATGGGGACAATGGCAAACAGGTAAGTAATATAATTCATTGTATTAGAGATTTTCTAGAAAGAGAGTGTTTCCCTATTTGTTCCTATAAATTGAATTAATTTTAATAATGCATTATTGGTTTCAATGTAATCAGCTTATCTATGAGAAGCTGCCCAATGATATTTCAGAAAGACATGTCCTGCTTCTAGATCCTGTTCTTGCCACAGGTAACCCTGAAGTTCTTTTACACTTTCTTTTTTCTTGGTATCTGACTGCCAACAATTTGTCGTGCTGTAGTCATCACTCTCTCTCTCTCTACAGATAAGAGGCTTATTTTTAAGACAGAGGTATTCAAGAAAGAGCGCAATGGAATGTTATAAACTAACTTATTTGTGGAAAAACATTTGAACAAAGCTGTCGTTTTCTGTTTGATGACTGGAGGGGCTGATACCTTCTATAATGAACAAAGCTGTCGTTTTCACATTTATTTGCAGAAACATCACCAAATCGTTAGTTTAAGTTGTGCTTTGGAAGTTACCTGGAAACTGTTTCTTCCCTCAAATACTAATAATAAAGGAAGGTGATTGCACACAAGCTATTGATTTACTGATAAATGAAACACCTTTCTTTCTGAACCTGAGATAAAGGGCAATACAATGCTGGCATACATTTCCTAACTTTTAGTAGCATTCTCTGCAACTGCTGGCTGGATCTTATATGATGGACATTATTTACCAAGGCTGATCATTGAAACCATTCTTGATTGCTTTCCTCTTAGGGAACTCAGCCAACCAAGCTATTCAACTACTCATAGAGAAAGGAGTTCCAGAATCCTACATTATATTCCTGAATCTCATCTCTGTAAGTGGTTCTCGTTACTGGTTATGGTACATCCTGCATGTAATGTACTAATCTTATGATTTAACTTCAGGCTCCTGAGGGAATCCATTGTGTTTGCAAACGTTTTCCATCACTGAAAATTGTCACTTCAGAGATTGATGTTGCTTTGAATGAAGAATTCCGTGTGATACCTGGTATGGGTGAGTTTGGCGACCGTTACTTTGGCACTGATGATTGATATGGTGAAGGTAAAGTAGTGGAGATTGTTAGCTATTATCAAATGGGTTGATTTCCCTAGAAATAACATAAATCAATATTTTGAAATCCAAGGCAGGCATGCACTTTGCAAAATATAATGCAAATGCTGATTGTTCTAATTTTTCTTTTCACTAATTTTTGTTTGCCCAGATGCAGTAATCTTCAATAGTTGCTATGGTATGTTGTCTCTTTCAAGTTTCAATTGGAGCTTTCATGTTCCATGAACTGCCTTGCTCATGCGTTGCCTGACGGCAAATATTCAACAAAATGAAAAAGCCATGAAAATAATGGAAATGAGAATGCTAACAGACACGACATTGGATATTAGTATTATCTGTAGTCTACTACCTCAATGGTTCAATTATATTCACATGGATGTAGCGAAGCCAATTTGTATCAGTTGAGCGACAGTGCATTGTAGCTCAAGTTAAGTCTCAATGGTGGAAAAATTTATACTAATTGTCTTTCTTTGATCCTTCCTTTGTGTACGTTAAGAAATTAAGATGATTTGTGTTTATGACTCAACTTGAAATGGCTGCTTTATTGCATTACCGGGAATGTTTCTTTGACATATAAGCAACACTGCTTTATTGCATTGCAATTTTTCTTGGACAATTCAAAACTAAATAGTGTAGCAAGACAGAGCTTCTATCTTGTCTATTCTCTCTGGATGACGAGCAAGATTAGCCTCTCTTTGATTTTGTCAAAAAATCTAAAATACGCAAGCCTCCAAGACTTTTTTATCGCCAAAGTTCCGCAAACTCCCCAAAACCCCACTATAAATCCCACTGCTATGCTGCTGTAAAACATCAACTTGTCGAAGTCATCTCCATCTTCATCTTCTCCTTCGGTGAAATCAGATGTTTCCTTGTCTTTATTGCACTTGTTGGGTAGTGGAGATCCACAAAGTGCAAGGTTGCCCTCATAAATGGATGGATCATTGAGGCTTTGGAATTGATTGTTTGATGGGATTTCACCAGAAAGATTGTTGTATGACAGGTTCAAGTGAGCCAGAAAAGTTGAAGAAATCAAGCTAGGCGGAATTGGGCCAGAAAGTTGATTTTTGGAGAGGTCCAGAGTTTCCAATCGTCCTAAGCTCCCGATGCCGTCTGGTATTTTCCCTGTCAAGTGGTTCATGGACAAGTTCAAAATGACAAGTCTGGAAAGATTTGTCAGATCAGGTATCTCCCCAGATAAGCTGTTGTAACCAAGGTCAATGCTGTTCACTAGATAAAGAGTTGACTCATACCAGTATTCTGTTCCTTTAGTTGTCACCAAAACGTTCCCCTCATATCTTTCAGAGTCCATATCTGATGCCATACCAGTCAATTTCCCAACACACGAGGGAATTGATCTGGACAAATTATTATGTGCAAGGTCCAACATGTGAAGAGAGGAAAGACTGCATAGCTGTAAGGGAATGTCTCCGTAAAAAAAGTTTGATCGCAGACGTAAAATCCATAGAGATGTGCTTTTCCCCAGCCATGCTGGAATGTTACCTGAAATCTTATTGTCTCCAAGATCAAGAGTACGAATTGTTGTGCAATTCTGCAAGGTTGAAGGGATTTCCCCAGACAGACGGTTGTTGCTTAGCATTAAGAACCTAAGGTACCGCAGAGAACCAAGGGAACTTGGTATCTCACCAGATAAGCTGTTGTTTGACATGTCCACGGCATACAGAAATGGCAAACGATTCCAAAATTCTGGAATATGTCCCGTCAAATTGTTGTTGGAGATTGAAAGAGTGGTAAGAGAACTTAGTCTTCCCATGGACAAGGGAATGGTACCATTAAGGAGGTTGTGGGAGATATCCACATCTGTCAACATGGGCATTCTTTCACCAATATCTGAAGGTATTGGTCCTGAAAAAGAATTGTTGCTCAAATATAGGGCACTCACATTGGAAGACCACAGCGGAAAAGGACCTGAAAATAGGTTCCGGTTTAAGTAAACAGTAGACTGGGGAAGAAACTTCAAGGAGTTTGGAACTCTGCCTCTTATCTGATTATAACCAAGATCAAGTTCATACAGTGATAAATCTAACTGCCAAAACCACTCTGGTATGGTGTCTGAAATTTGAGCATTTCTGAGTATGAAAGTATGCAGCTCCTTCTGGTTTCTCAGCCAGGCAGGGAATTTGGGGCCCAATTGACATGATCTCAGCCTCATGTATCGGAGTTTAAAAGGAGGAACCCATTCGGGACTCACATTAAACACCAAGGTAAGCCGTGGCGCTAAGGAAGGCTTGGCAACATGCAATTCCTTTAAGTTCTTGAGTTTAGAAAAATGAGCTTCTGTCACCACCCCAATCCATGGATTCCCGGAAATATCTAAGACAACAAGATGGGATAGTTTTCCCAAACTCTCTGGAATTGTGCCATCCATTTGGTTATTGTGGAGATATAGTTCTCTCAAGGATGACAAGTTCCCAATGGACTCTGGGATTGAACCCCGAACAAGTTTCCCCATAGTTGGAGAATCTTGAGGTTTTCCAAGTGTCCGAGAGAATTGGGAAGAAATCCACCCAGCTTATTTTGCCCCAAATCCAGTGACTCTAAGCTACTGTTGGTACATTTAGACAAACCATCCATGAATTCCGTTATCTCACCATCCAAGTTATTACCAGAAAGATCAAGATTCCGCAAACTGCAGAGACTTCCAAAATCTTTCGGTATCTGACCCCCAAAAAGTGAGTTCTCAGACAAATCAAGCTCGCGGAGGCTAGTCATGTTGGCGAATGCATCTGGAATATTGCCTTGAGATTGTTTGCGCTGAGATCAAGATGGGCAAGCTTACTAATGTTAAACAACCACCGGGGTATTGATGAATTGAAATCATTGCTGGAGAGATCAAGAACTAAGAGGGAAGAAAAGTTGACCACTAAAAGGGGAGGGAATTCGAATAACCCACAAGCTGGCAAGTGCAACTCAGAAAGAGAAGGAAGCATATTAGTGGCTTGAACCCAACTGCTTCCAGCCTTGCTGAGATCCACACCTTCCAAATTAAGGTATTGTAAAGAGGAAAGCCTATTGAGCCACTCCAAGTCATCACTTTCTAGCGACGAATAGTAAAATGTGTTGAGATCAAGAATTTGCAAGCTTGACAAATTCCCAAAACTTGGAGGAATATTTCCAGCCAAGGATGCACCCGAGAGATTGAGATACCTCAACCTCTCTAGTGAACCGAGAATGTTTGGAATTCTACTTCCTCGGAAATTGTTTAAGCTCAAGTCTAAGTGATTTAAGTGCTTCAACTCAAGCAGAGATGGATTGATCTCACCTTCTAGTTGAGAAGTTGTTCCACTGTCCTGAAAACTGTCAGGAATCTGCGGGCTGCGTAGTTTGAGCTGAACAACATTTCCTGTGCTATTGTCACAGATTACACCTTCCCATTTGCAGCAGTCTTCTCCAGTCCACGAAGAGAGTCGGCCTGAGGGATCTGTTAGGTTTGCCTTGATCTTTAGAAGCGCTTCTTTCTCGTTCGGCAGGCAACGAGCAATACTCTGGCAAGAGCTGAGCCTGACGGAGTTGAAAAACAAGAATCCTGGGAGAAAAAGAGAAAGATGGGCTGAATGTGTTGGTTGTTTGCCATGTTTGTTGTGCAAAAGTGCTTCTGATGGTGAGATGAACATCCTTCGTGCAAATTTATAACTTGCTTCATAGCTTGTTTAGCATCATCTTATTGCAACACTCCTTTCTTGATGACTGGAAACAGTGTTTGTATTTGCTTGTCCATCTGGGCTGCTTGATTCACTTGACTTCGATTACTCCGTCCCGGATTTCCAATTAACCCAACAAACTGTTGACTAATATTTTTGGCAAGTAGAACTTCTAGAATGCGGTAGTCCAACGTGCGGATTGTCATCATTCATAGAGTCATAGGACTCCAATTTGCTAGTCTGAACTGCAGACTGACATCATTCAAAGAATCACGCGGTTCCAACTTGCCTCAAAAGACTTAATGTGACAATTGCAATGTTTTTAAGTTGGGTTAACGATAGTTTAATTTTTATATTTTGAATTAAATATTTATTTAATTTTTATATTTTAAAAATATTTTTAATATCCTTATAATTAAATATATTACATTCTTATACTTGTTTTTACTTTCCGTATATAATAAGACCCTTACACATAATATTATTGATATTAATTCATTTATCTATAAAAATTTAATTAGAGAATTAATCAATAAATACTTGTATGAAAGAATTAATATTTTTTGTACTTATGCAATAGTCTTGCTCTTAATTTATTTATAGTAAAAGTTAATATCAACTAACTTGAAGAAATGTTTAATATACTTGCAACAATTTTATTAATAGTTATTGTATAAAAAATTAATTTAATAAATTAATCTTAAAATAAAAAAAATAAAATTAAATAAATTTTTTTAAGTTAGTTTTATTGTTAATTTAATATATTAACATTTATTCTTTTTCATAAATATTTTTGATAAGGCAAGCATATTTGTATGGGTATTATTATAAAAGGAAAGAAAAAGCGGGGTAGAATATAACATACCTTACAATAAGGGTGTCTATAGATATTTTATTATAATATAAAAACTAAATAGACAGTTAAATCAAAATATAAATTCTAAATAAAAATTTATGCTTCTTTTCCAGTAAATATTTTGTATTTTATAGAATGCTACCGTGCCATTTACAACTTTACAATGTTTTAAAGAAGTTTTTTCACGTATTCATAATGTTATAAAATGCTTTACAGTGCTGATGTTATGTCATAACCAACTTAAATTTATTATTTAATTCATCATGACCCTATCAAAACAAAATCTTAATTTTACCGCTTACTAAAAGTACTCAACACTTTTCCGTTAAAGGAGGCCAAGAGAAAATTTGTTTTGGTAAGTCACCATATTTTCATAGCGAGATTTTCAAATTTAAATTTGACAAGCATCATAAAATAATGGTTTTTTTTTTTTTTTGATAAGATCATAAAATGACAGTTGACTCCTACTTGCTAGGGGTGTTTAGAATTTAATTCGATTTGTTCAATCGGTCTAATATGTAGAAATCTGAGCCGTAAAAATCTGATATGTGTATTGATGGATTAAATTAGATTAAAAAATTAAAAATCCACAGTCATTGGATTGGATATGGATTTACTTTTGTAAATCCACAAAAATTCGTGAATTCGCCAAAAAAAATTAAAAAATAAAAATTGTAAATATGACATTAATACTTACTAATAAATAAATAAATAAGCTAAATATAGTTACATTAACATTATATTATGTCTTATCCGATAATAATATAAAATAATATAATTAAACAAACAAATATAACTTTCTAAATAGTTAATTTTTATGTATTGATATAAATAAATGAGATTTTTTCTTTTTGGTGTATTATATTTTAAAACGTTGAATGTATAACTTTATTTAAACAATTTATTTATTTAAATCTTATTCAATTTTAAAATTGACCAGTACTAAAATTATTTTTATATTAAATTTTTTTATTTAATTAGTTCGTGATTTGGATAGAATTAAAATTTTTAGTCCACAAACTAATCCACAAAATGGTGATTAAATACTTAATTGATCAAATCGCATTCGATCCGTAGACATACGTATTGGATTTGGGTTCGAATTTCACCAATCTGGGATTGATTAGATTGAAAATTTATAATTTGTAAAATTATAAATTCAATATGGATTGATGTCCAATTAGTAAAATCCAATCCGCGAACACCCCTATCACTTGCAATCTAAATTGAATTGGATGGTCTCATTCCTCTCTCGCACTTGTCAAAATTAATTCAAACAGTTTAACGTAAACTTTCCTCAACGTATTTGTTTGTATAGTCAAATGTACATTGCCCAATTATGTGAGAGAGAGAGGATTTCTCTTCATGTGACAACAGATGTCAAAGTGTTTATGCTATTAGTTTGATAATTCAAGGATTCAAAGTGCCAATAGGCAGTATAACAAGAAAATTATTGTGTAGCTGGAATTGCATTTGTGAATGACACTAATTTATGATCTTTGACTTGAATTTGTCTTTCTTCAACTTTGATATAACTAAAAATGTTGATTACTCCTAAGTAGATATAATATAACCCAAACAATCCGGATCAAACCACAAAAAAAATCTAAAAATTTAATACTCAATTATTAAATAAAAAATTAATTGTTGAAAATGAAATTAATAATAAACAGTCTAGAAAAGTGCTAAGGTTATGTGGATCCACTCTCGCCGGATTATGGTCATAATACTATCTCTTATTTATATTTTGTATTTCTTTTGCCAATTAATTATTATGCCATATAATTCTTAACTAACTATTTGTATGAATAAATTTGGGATTAAGTTCATAATTTGTTAGAGCTATATTGAAGTGTTGACATTATGTTAAAGTACCATATAGATTCAATAGAGATCTAATAGCATAATATAAAAGTAACCGTAAAAGGTATATAAATTATAAACATTTAATAAATAAAATAAAATTAAAAACATACTTGAGAGGGTAATTAATTCCATGATCTAAATCTTTGAGCATCACCTTCACGTTATCTTATAAAATTAGCCACTTCTATTTAAAAGTAAAACACTTATTTTATTTAATAAATTTATGAAGTTCAATACAAGAAAATCGAAAAACAAAAGGGAAAGATGAGAGATTTTTTCCTAAAATCAGTATATATTCCTTCTCTCGTCAAACAATTAAATAAATGAAAAACAAAATCATAGACTGGATATTAGTATCATTCTTTTGTGCTCAATTGTAAATAAACACAAAACTTATAGTGTTCTATCTAAAGAGCACAATATTCTTGTTCTAAGGTTCATTAAGGTTTTTATCATTAGACAATGAATTATTTACAAATAAATAAACAAACAATAAATCTTCAACCCATGTAGCGATCTTTGAGCCAGCGACTTCAATACTAGTTGGTTTTAGCCCACTGGATATTAAAACACTGTAAGGGCTTGGTTACTCGAATTTCAAATATAGCAAAATTGAACACATTTGATTATATTATTAATATTTATTATTTATTATTTTTTTTATAGAACTTTACCATCTTACACGAGTAATCACTACTGATTAGGCAAGATGCCTTGTTAGTAGGTAAAAGTAATGCTTTCTTGTTTTTTTTTTTAAACCAAACTTTGCCATCGTATGCCAACAATCACTGTTAATTAGGCAAGATGCCTAGTTACAAAGCAAAAGTTTGATTTTTTTTTAAATAAAACATAATTTTTCCATTGTTTTAGATGTCACCTCCAACAAACCAAGAGAACTAACTATTAGCTACTTCAACCTACAACCCATAAGTATGTGTCACGGTGTGTATATGTGTCTGCTGGAATGGTTTAGTAACATCCGTTAGATAATGCATAATCTTATAATATTGATTTTGATGATAATAAAACTTATATGTTCTTGATTAAAATGTTAGGGCTATTAAAAAAATGAATTTCTTAAAGTTATAGACATGTTTAAAGAAGCTTAATAACCTAGAACCCTAGCCGAAAATTATTTTTCTATAAAAAGTTGTTAAAATATAGATTAAAAATTACCCTCGAACTATTTATTATAAAAATGAACCGATAATTTACTGGAAAAGATTTAGTCTTTTAATGGTTAGTTAGACTTTTTTAAAGCATTCTACAAATTAACGATAAATCGTTTATTATAAAATGGTGAACGGATAATTTACAAAAAGAGAGAAGTTTTTTAATCTCAACTAGACTTGTTTTGATAAGATTCTGAAAATTAACGATGAATCATTATTACAAAATGGAGAATTGATAGTTTATAGAAAAAGAGAGAGTTTTCTAATCTTGAGTCGCTTAACAAAACAGAGACATAAGTCCTGTTTTGCAAGTTTTTGGAAGTAAACGGTGATCCGATAATGGTAAATGATAAATTGTTTATTTAAAATTTAAGCATAGAAGACTAGGACATGCAAGCATGGATTTAATTTTAAAGATTTCTAAAAATGATTTAGTTAAAGGTCTTCCGAAAATCGCTTTGAGAAAGATAAAATTTCGAAGCATGTCAATTTGAAAAACAAATAAAAACTTCTTTAAAAACAAAAACCATATTTTTACTTTAAAACCACTTCAACTTCTTCACTTGGATTTGTTTGGACCTTCTAGATATGCTAGTTTGAGTGGTAAATATTATGCATTTGTAATTGTGGATGATTATTCTAGATATACATGGGTATTATTTTTGGCTACTAAGGATGATGTTTTGATGCATTTAAAATTTCTGTAAAAATGTTCAAAATGAAATAGGTTATTTTATTACTTGCATTATAAGTGATCATGGTGAGAATTTGAAAATCATGCATTTGAGAGTGTTTGTAATGATTTCAATATTAAACATCAATTTTCATCACCTAGGACTCTACAACAAAATGGAGTTTTTGAGAGAAAGAATAGGTCTATTCAATAAATGGCTAGGACTATGTTGAATGAGAATGCATTACTAAAATATTTTTGGGCCAAAGCCGTAGTATACCGCATGCTATGTGTTAAATCGTGTTTTGATTAGACCACTTAATTAAACTCCCTATGAGCTTTGGAAAGATAAAAAACCCAACATTGATTATTTTAAAGTTTTTAGATGCAAATGTTTTATATTGAATACTAAAGACAATCTTGGTAAATTTAATCCAAAATCGGATGTTGGTATTTTTCTTGGATATTCAAGTACTAGCAAAGATTATAGAGTATACAATAAAAGAACCTTGGTTGTTGAAGAATTTATGCACGTTATGTTTGATGAATCTAACCCACTCTATATAGAAAGTTTGTTGTTAATGATGCGGATGAAGAAGTGCAACAAGAAGAACTTTCAAACGTCAAACAAGATACATGACCTTGTGAGAAGAGCAAACTAATATGTGGTAAAATGAAAGTAATTCTCAAACACTCCCCAAAGGAGTGGATGTATGTCTCTTCTCATAACGACTTAATTTTAGGGAGATCCTTCATGAAGTGTAACCCTTTAGATCATCACTTAGGAACACATGCACATCTGCACTCATATCTCAAATTGAACCAAAATCTTTTTACGGATAAAAACAATGAATCTTGGATTATGTCAATGCAAGAGGAATTAAATCAATTTTAGAGAAACAATGTGTGAAAATTATTTCTTAAATCGGAACATCAATCAAGTGCATGCACTAAAATGGGTATTTAGGAATAAGATGGATGATTCCTGATTTGTAAGGAATAAAGCTAGATTAGTAGCTTAAGGTTACAATCAAGAAGAAGGACTTGATTTTGATGAAACTTTTGCACTCTATAGCTAGATTAGAATCCATTATGATGCTCTTAGCATTTTCATGTCATAAGAAATTTATTTTTGTATCAAATGGACGCAAAAGTACATTTCAAATGGGTACATCATGAAATAAATGTATGTGAAACAACCCCTAGTTTTGAAAATGAAAAATTTCCAAATAATGTTTATAAATTGTCAAAAGCTTTGTATGGATTAAAACAAGCATCTAGAGCTTGGTATGATAGGCTCAACAAATTTTCTTTTAGAATATAGTTTTTCAATGGGAAGAAGCGAGATACTACAATATTTATTAAGCGTAAAATCAAGATATACTTATTATCCAAATTTATGTTGATGATATTATTTTTGTTCTACTAATGAGTCTTTATGTAAGGAATTTTCGTATTGCATGAGCAAAGAATTTGAGATGAGCATGATGGGAGAATTGAAGTACTTCCTTAGATTACAAATAAAACAAAAAGAAGGGAATCTTCATTAATCAAGCCAAATATTTGAGAGATTTTACTCAAAAGATTAGGACTTGAAGATGGAAAAAGGTCAAAAGTGCTTGAATGAGCTCAACAATTAAGCTTGACAAAGATGAAAAAGGTAAAGATGTTGATGTCAAAATATATTGAGGTATGATAGGATCTTTACTTTACTTAACTACTAATAGACCATGTCACGTTTAATGTATGTTTGTGTGCAAGATTTCAATCATGTCCTAAGGAATCTCATTTTGCTTGTTTGTCAAAAGAATTTTCGTTATTTGAAAGGAAATATAGATCTTGGCATTTGGTATCTTAGGGGACTTATTTAGATTTAACTTATTCGGATGCACGATTTTGTCAATTATAAGATTGATAGGAAAGTACTAATGGAACTTTTACTTTCTTGGTCACTTACTTGTCTCTGGTTTAGTAAGAAGCGAAGTTCGGTTAACTTTCAACGCTGAGTCTGAATATATTACACTGAGTAGTAGTTGTTGTGCAGACAAACACTTGGATTTAAACAAACTCCTTAGAGACTATGGTATTAATCATGCTTATATACCTATCATGTGTGACAATACAAGTGCCAATCTATCCAAGAATCCTATACAACACTTAACCAAGATATTGAGATGGGACATCATTTAGAGATCATGTCTAAAAAAAGGGATATTTCTACCAATTTTATTTCAACTCGAAAAACACCATTTGCTGATATCTTTACTAAACCTCTTGCAAGAAAGCATTTGCCAAAATCAAGCATGAGCTTAGAATGATAAATATTGCACAAACAATATTACTGCACAATATATTCTTCATTATCATTATTGTTTCAATTCGATGTTTTATATTGTGTAAAATTTATGAATCATGCATTATATTGCCTTTAAAAATATTTTTTTAATCAATAAAATGGTTTTAAAATGCACAAGATCGGATATTTCGCACTTTACTACATTCTCTATTTTATATACTTTTAATGTGTGTGATTGATTGTTTCTTGTTCTTATGAATGCTTGTGTTATATACGAAAGCATTGATTTTACTATTGATTGTAGTTGTTTCTATATTGATTTTGGTTTCTTGAATAAATATTTGCCGATGTTTTTTTTTTTTTTTGAGAAATGCTAAATGCTTATGGGAGATTCTAAAATTTTTACCAGAAGGATATCACTTATTCTTTCTTTTGATAAATGTGAAGGAGAGAATAAATTATATTTATATCTTTTTCAAGGGAGCTTATATTCGAGGATGAGTTAACAAAATTTTCTTACTTTATGTATAAAAAGTTTGTCGTTATCAAAGGGAGATTGTTAATCTTATAATATTGATTTTGATGATAAACAAAACTTATATATTCTCGATTAAAATTTCGAGCCTATTACCAAATCTAACATGTAAAGAAGCAAACAAAATAAAAAATTCACTTGCCAACAGGACTTGTGCTTCACAATATCAAATGAATATCAATCGAAATCCCATGGATCAAACAAACGTAATTGTTGAACATGAACTTTATAAATTTTTTGAGAAAGATTTGAAGAGAAGGAAAATACTTATACAATTTATATTATATTTCTTTTATGCTTGATTTTAAAGTTTCAATTATTGTAAGTGAATTGAAAAAACTAATTGTAAGAGTCATGAAAATACCATTATTTGGAATTTAGTTAGAAATAAATTAAATAGCCTAAAAACACAAAAAAAAAAAAAAACAAAACATGAAAAAAGACAAGACAAGCAAAACAAAACAAGGAACAAGATGAGTTTTCCAAATAATGTTTCAGTTTTTGTCCATTTACTTTGGAATTCATAAACAAACCACCCACTTTAACTTTAACTTCTTCATCACTAATAATAGCTAGGAGAACGCTTAAATCTGCTCAAAACTCTTTTTTTTAAAAATCATAATTTTACATCGTTGTGTCAATTAAAGCATCTCTTAATCTATTTTAAAACATAACCAACAACGACTAAAAATATAAACCAAATGATTATCAAAAAACAGGCCCATATAATTTAGTCTCCAACAATCAAATATTTGAATAACAAGAATGGAGCGTAAAGGCATTATATTTTGCTTTAAAATATACCTATTGACATTTGACAATTCTCCCATGTTTTTTCAAAATGTACATGAATATTTTAATAATGTAGGTTAATAGAATCCATATTGCAATGTTTTTACGATTGTCTTTTCTAAAAAAAAGTGGCCCCTACATTTTAAGAGTGACAAAATTGAATGACAACTACTTATCTCTCTGTCTGGTTAGCAACTTCAAAAATTTAATAAGAACAATACTTGAATAGGTATGGATCATCATGAAAATCTTTCACCTCCTTAAGCATTTCCTTTTATCTTGGGAGTTCCAATCAAATAACATTTCTTTTGCTGTAAGAAAATTAACAATGATAGCATATCAAGGCATATTGTGGATAGTAAACAAAAATTCATTAGTAAAAAAATAATTGATGGGTGTCATATCAATTGAAGACTCATTTGTAAATCTTGTGAGGAAGTCCAATAACATTTTTATGCCCTTTTTGTGTTTGATCGTTAAGTCAAAATTCTTGGAGCAACAAAATCCATCATATTAATCTTAGCTTGACATCCTATTTAACAATTAAATATCTTATAGCAGCATGATCTTAATAAACAATAGTTGATAAACCAATTAAATATGATCCAAATTTATCCAATGCAAAGATTATAGCAAGCATTCCTTTTTAAGTGGTAGTGTAATTCATTTGGTACTATTCAAAAGTTTTACTTGTATAATACATAACAAAGGGCTTATAATCACAACATAGTCAAGATTGGAAGTCAATTGCCCGATTAATTGAAGAAACAACTTGTTAACTTTTCAAAGAATATTATGGTTTGTTCACTTGGATGTATGACGATATGCTAGGCATTGATCTTAAGGTGATAGTATATCAGTCAACTACTAAGGATTGATATCGAGCTGCAAAGTATGTGATCATGGATAATCATCTTTATGAATGTGGACATTTAATTCCTCATCTTTAGTGTTTGACACCTTAAGATGGGGATATACGTTATACGAAAATTCATGAGGAAATATGTGAAAACCATTTTTAGAGGATGAGCACTCACTTACAAGGCTATAAGACGAGGATACTTTTGACCAACTATGTAATGAGATGCCTTGGAGCTTGCAAAAAGTGTGATAAGTGCGGGGAGCGTTTACAATATGCCCAAGCAACCTCTAAAAGAAGTTAACCTTCTTTTCACTCTCAGACATTTGCATAATGGAATTAATCTAATTAGTCCTCTTACAAAAGAAGAGGTTGCTAGTTGCCAATGATTACTTCACAAAGTGGGTAAAGGCTGAGCTTTAACAATTATTATCTAGAAGAACCATGTCATTATGAGCCACTATATGTCGATATAGTGTATCTTATACTGTGATCATCAATACAAAGGTAATTTTGACAATGATAATTTTCTTATTTTCAGAGAAAACTGTGCATAGAAAATTGTTATTCTTCACTTACCTATCCTCCAAGCAATAGGCAAGTAGAAGTTTTCGATCGAGTGATTAAGTAAATTTTCAAAGCTAGACTAAACATAGCCAAAGGAGTGTGGCCAACTAAGTAACTATTTGTCCCATGGTCTTATGGAACTACTCTAAGGATTCCTATAAGAAAATCTCCCTTCTCCTTGGCATTTGGAACAGAAGTTGTCATCCTTGTTGAGATAAGAACAATGATGTATTAACTATAACATATTGATCCCATCATCAATAATGAGCTATGACGCCAAAGCTTAGACTTCTTAGAAGAAAAAGAGGTTAAGAAATAGTCAAAGTCGCTTCTTATCAAGGAAAAATAGCATGCTACTATAATGTTCAAGTCAAAACCTAAATGTTTAGAATTGGAGACCTTGTTTTAAAGAAACTTCTGTCAAAATCCAAAGGTTTGAATTAGAGACCCTATTTTAAAGAAACTTCTATCTAATAATCTAGAACC
>JASUUG010000946.1:0-46053 GCA_030449905.1 Luvunga scandens | reverse complement strand
ACAATTCAAAAGATCATAATATCCTCCATGAATAAATAGTAACTCTTTCCTGACTCTGTCTTCATCCATGGGTACGTTAACAGGTTAAGTAGTGAACGGTTGATCGATCGTCACAAGTTAACGAGTTAACTATATCTTAGCAAAACTTATGTTTCATTTTATTGATTAAATCTTGGATTAGAATCAATGCACTGGTTTGTGGTGGCAAATTCCGAGCATACCTTCTCACAATGCCTGCATTGTTGGTCAAAGCTAAGGTGGGCAGTATAAGCTTTTGTTCTAAACTTGGCAAATTTAGCATTCACAACCCAGTTTTCAGTTAAGCTTTGTCTGAAAGAACAAATCAAATTTGCAATGAGAATGTAAAGCAAAACTTCCAGTAAGATTTAATTATCACAAGCTGCAGGTGCATAAGAAATTGAAAAGATGAATGATATATCAAAACCTCGACTCTACGTCATCTTGCAATCTCATAAGGGCTTGAATTCCTCCACAGTCACTATGGCCAATAACTAATATATTTTGAACCTGTACAACGATTAACCATGTCGCAGATCCCAGAAGAGGAGTCATGTAATAAATCAAAGTTCCGTCTTGTCAGAAACATTGGAAGATTCGCTATAGGCATTCTTAACTTACTTGAGTGTATTAACTGCAAACTCAAGGGCGGCATTAGTTTCTGATGGTCCATTCTGCAAGTGAAGGAATAAGCACTTGTGTCATATTTGGGAAAATTAGGCACTGTCATTTAAACATGTATATTCCAACTTTGCAAACATTGTAGTTAACACTTTAACCATGTTATTAGATAGATACCTCAAGTGGGGGAACAAGATTAGCAACATTTAAATCATAAAAGTTTCTCCGGGTTGGAGTCCAAGGATGTTAGAGGGGCATACCCTAGAGTCTGCACAAGCAATCACCATAAACTGTTCTCCAACTTGTCAATTTAAACAGAATTAAATGCTAAAGTGTACTCAAAGCAACAGAAGGACAAGTTTGTTTACTAATGGTGATCACCTTTGGTGACTGAGCTTTTGCAAGATTTTGAAAATGCTCCAACTCTTCACTGTCCAAATTAAGCATCAAGTTACCAAACTGACAAAAGGCACATTGCTATCACAGAGAACATAAAAACTGTGGCACCTACTCACAAATATTTGTTCTTCTTAAAGCTGAGAAACCTCTGTTTCATCTCTTCAAAAAGTCCAACCCACCGCAAGATTTGGCCACGTCTTGCACTTTATAGCTTGTATGATCTCCAGTCAGTGCTGCAGCAGTGCTTGAAGATGAAGTCTCCAATTTCAAAAATGATCTTGTCCTACAAATAAAGAAGCCTGTTTTTCATTCACAGAGTAAAAAGACTTGCAATACTTCATTATCTTTTGAGCCGAAAGCAAAAGTTATTGTGCAATGATGTAAAGTTCTGCGAGCCATATTTAAGCTGTTTATGGCTTGCCATTCAGATGGATACAAATGACGAAAGTGCATTACATACAAAAGAGAATGCACAAAATTCACAAATTTTTAAAATTTATCCTATTCAAATTAATTTGTTTTTCAAGATGAGTGGCAGTACTCTAGCGCGGGATGAGATAATATATATACACAGTTACACACACCCACACATACACACACGTATTAAAGTCTTTGTTTATATTGTTGAAAATACTACAGGACTTACTTCACTAGAGGAGTAAATCCTTGCTGGGCATCACGAATTTTCTCCAATATCATCTGTAAATCAATAAGGAGAAAGCACCAGGATCAAGATGTGATAGTAAGTTATGCAACAAAATCTTATAAATAGATAACTCACAGTCTTTGAACCAGCCGGCCGGTTTACGGGAAAACCGGTAAATGTAGATTCGACGGAAGTTTTTAGAGCTCCCATGGACGAGATAATAGAACGAGATTTTGATCCTGATGAATTACAATCAACAAAACATCGAGAAATTTCATTTAGGATCATTTTATTTCAACTCTAATAAAGTTTAATTATTGGCACTTACGGATTGGGTAGATTGTTTTCATCTTCCCGCCTTTGCTAACTGGAAAGTCGTTAAAACGTTAATCGGTGATCATACAACAAAATATCGAAACGTTTTGAGCTACAAAAAGAAACAATAATAATTAAGATGGGAAGGCAATACAACACGCAAGCTTATCCAATCACCAGATGCCAATGTTTATCCAATCTTTGTGGTATATGCATGCGCCAATATTTCTTTAGATTTTTCTTTTTTATTTAAAATGCGAAAATAACGAGCAGTAATGTTGGCGACTTGGCGTACGACTGGGGGAGGACCTGGATGGTGAAAACTACTAACGCCCCTTTGTTTTTTTTTTTTTTTTTTTTTTTTTTTTTTGGTTTTTGGTTTTTGGTTTTGTGTGTGAGACAAAGCAGCCGTTCCTTTCCATTCTCATTAGTAATTACATTACGTTCACAGAGAGTGCACCGTCCAGACTCCATCTACTTTAATATAGCGTATAATATAAAAACGTTTTAACTACACTATAACCCTTGGTTTACTAAAAACATCCGACGACCAACGTTGTGCAATTAAACGGCTTTCCATCTCTTTTCTTATAACACATTGGACCAACAATTTTTCTTTCTTTTTTAGTGAACAACAAAATATGAACAATTTCATTGGCTTCTTGATTTTTACAAAATTCCACGGACCATGATCAAACACTTTTCTCAAAGGCCTAATTATGATGATCGCATTCATCAACCAACCCACCAACCCGGGCCCGTTTAATTTCCGATCCGATTCGGCCCAGCCCATAACTGGAGGCTCGATTTTCCACCACATCTTTCAAAGCCCTTTGCAAAACCGCCATTTCCTCATTTCCGCCACCTCCCCCAACCCATTCTATCACCACGACGGTCTTAGTTCTCCCACCCACCGTCATCATCTCAGCCCGGACCGCCCTAGCTCGGACCAATGAAATGGCCCGGGTCAATTCCCGGTTTAGTCCTGGCCTATCCTCGCAACACAAAGTCGCTTTTATAAGCTGCTGCTGCTGGCTCTCTTCAATTCCATTATCAGAATAAGGAGTCAAAGTCAACTCATCCGTTTCTCCCGGAAATGGCCATGACTCCTTCTCCGATCCACCACTGCTGCTGCTCCAACATGAGTTCCAATCACGTTCCGCCACGTCAGTAGCTTGGCTTCTCAGCTCCTTCACGTGATGCACCACCTCTGCTAGCAACGAAGCCTTGTCCGTCTGTTGTTCACAAACAAAACTTAACATTTAGAGAAAGAATATCCCAAAAATGGTCTCAAGGTTTAGCAAAAAAGACGATAAAGATGATTGAATATTGATAAAGAACTTTTACTTTGATGGTGTTGGGGAGGAGCGTGCGGAGAGTGGATAGATGAGAGTTGATACGCTGCCTGCGCCTCCTCTCAGCTTCCTTGTGACTCTTGCATGCATCAGAAGTTGATTTCTTCTCCACCTTTGAGGCCGATAAAGTACTAACCATGACTGAATCTTCACCGTTGATTAACGGTCCCGGCCAGTTGGGTTCTTGAACAAAGCCGTTTTGGTGAGACCAGTAGTTCTGGTGTGAACCATGGTGACTTTGAAACGGAAACATCTGAGCTTTAAAGGGGAAGTAAGAGGAGAGCAACGAGAATCCTGAGAGAGAAGTTGAAGTTGAAGTAGAACTCTAGTTACAAATGTAAAACTAAATAGGGGACAAACAGGTGTGGCTTTTACCGCAGAGCTGACAGTTAAAAAAAGGTTAATTTCGTTATACGAGGGCGGATTATGAAGGTAAAAAGGTTAATAAACCAAATGAATTTTAGACAGTGAATTGCTCCGTATAAAATAAAACAGAAAAATGGTCAAAACTCGTTATCCGCCGAGGTATATAGTCAAAAGTTAATTAAACAAATGGCTTGTGCATGGCTAATTAGGGATTAAATCTATAATTGCTGTAGTGGGGTGAGTCACGATCATGAAAGCTAATTCCACCACAAGTTGGTAGTGGTGGATGTATAGATCGGTAGCGAAACGTGGCGCCATCAGTTTCAAAGTGCAGCAGCAGCACATCACTAGTTACAAGCTCACGGCGGCGCCAAGTCAAATTAACTGGTTTCTTAATTTGAAAGCAGAATTAAAGGTTGACAGCACGCTAACTTTTATTATTATTGTTTCATGGGCCGAGGACTTCTTTATATCTTTGGGAGAAAAAGAAAAAAAGAAAAATACATTGCTTCACTTTCACACTTCCTTTCTGCCTTGTGGCCCTTCTTATCATTGTGCTCAAACTGCAAAAGCTAACCGATATTAAGCCTACAGTCGCGAGCCGCTCAAATATTTCAGTAAAAGGGGTAAACTGATTCAAGGCGTGCTTGTTTGGTTTGATTATAAAAGTTTTCAGTATATTTTAACACACTCTCATGGTCTTGTGTATAACTAAGAACTCTTTAAAATTTATTAGGGTAGCGAAGCATGTATCTTATACATAGAATTCTCTAAATCTCACCAAGCCTTGAGAACTCTCTAAACTTGGAATATTCAAGAATTGGCAAGCCTCTTAGGGCTTGGCATTTGTCATTTGAGACACACAACAACAACTAAGAGCGAGTCAAGCATACTTGTAAGCTCTTAAAACTCTCTTGTAAACATTCTTGCTAACAATGTACTTTTTATTTTGGATATATTGCTCTTTCTTCTCTCAAACTACTTAACTTAACTTAACTAGTCAAGAAGTTTAATAAGTTTTCGTAATAATTTTTCTACAAAAATTATTTAAATACGGCATTAAGTTTGCTACGTAGAATATTCCTCCTGGGACATTATGCCAAAATAATCAATTAATTAAAATAGTCGTAATTTTGTTTCATTAATTAGTTAAAACAAAAGGGACAAAAAAAAATTGCCGCGAGAAGAAAAATTTAGAGGTTAGGACAAGGATTGAAATTGCATGTGAAAGTGTAGGGTGGACCCCTACGGTAAGTCCGTCAGATCAGATCGGATTGAAGCAGAAAGGTGCGATCAACATCCAATGGTCAGAGACAACATTAGCAATTAAAAAATTCCAAGTTCGTAAGTCTGATGATGACATTTCGTCAATGCAATTAGCATGATTCTAGGCACCAATGGCCTCTCCTTTGCCCGCGTGGGCCCCCAACTTGCATTGTATAATATATGTCATTGGTGATCCATCCGAACCGAGAAACATGCCTTCGCTATTGCAACTGCGCAAACCTAACTGTTAACAGTCGAATCAAACTGTACGTGAGATTTTGTAAGTTAGCGTTAGACAAACTCTCTCACTCCATTCATAGGAGCAGGATTCAAACTATCAGACGTCTGGAATCACCCGAATAAAATTCACGAGTTATATATAATTTTGAAAGGGAGATGCAGCCAGCCAATGTGAAATCCGATGGACAAAACGGTGATGCCGCATCACGTGAAGAGAGGAGACATGAGCGTTTTGCCAGAAAATGAACTTAAATGGATTTTCTGCTGTCAATTACCAAACCCATCTTTTTTGAAGAAACAAGAGGAAACTAAAAGAGAAACTGATGAGACAAGCAGCACTGGGGAGGGTCCTTTAAAAGCATAACATTTTAACAGTAACTAATGCTGTGGTCTTCAGTCTTCACTGATATATATGGTATCTGCAGAAGCTGTTTCCTACCGCCATTTTTGTAGAAACAATGTTAGTACTNTTTTTAAGTATGGGTCCCCGTCTTCCTAGGTTCCTATTTGCTTTATTTTATTAATTGGTAATTGTTTTGTGACTTAGCGGTATACCGTTTGATCTTAAAGCCATGCGAAGTGTCCGATCAGCAACGCGCTGCAAATTAAAGTGATTATTATATTTGGTGAATCGCGTATTTTCAAAATTAAGGTAATTTTATTTATAGTAAACTCAGTTACATTTATCAAATAGAATCATGTTATATATACATATATATATATTAACAATTTATTGTTTACTTTAATGTGTTAACACACTACTGTCGTCCTTTTGCATTGCCTTGAACGACAAGTCGACCTTTCTCGTTCAAGATTTGTCATTTAATCAGTCTTGTCCTTTAGTAAGCAGCACACACCCTTTAGAACCTCCCTCCTGTTCGATTTCTGTGGTCACAAACCACTTGCATTGTTTAAAATGTACCGAAGCTCTGCTTGGCTAGTGAGAAAATAAAAATAAAAAATGGAGAAAGATGGAGAGAGAATCTTAAGCTGAGCTTTTAACTAAAATTGATTCAAGAGCCTTGTACAACGTGTGTTTTAATGATGTATGTATACACGATTATATTGTAGAATCGATCTGTTATAAGATACATCTAAAAACTTCACATCATTTACATAGTTAACACACATGAAATCTTGTCATAACTAACTGTCCACGTCACCTTAACTAAGTCTACAAAGCTGGTAGCTGATTACAATGCTGATCATGCTCCGCAATTCATCAAGGCTCTGTATCATCATCATCACCACTAAACTCTCTAAGCTCTGTATCATCATCATCATCACTGAACTCTCTAACATGCATTAACTTGCATGGATGAAAGTTAATAATCAAATTCGACACTGAAATTCAAATCATAACAAACCGAATATAAAGCAAAACAACAAGAACACTGTATATGATATCTTTTAACGCAAAAATTTACTCAACATTGTAATTAATACATGAGAACAGTAGATGCCAACTGAAAATATTATAGATTAGCCGACAAAATGCATGTTCTGACGCTGGGATAAGCCATGCGAGCAGAAATATTATAGATTAGTGACTTATAATAATGACAACTATTCTTAGATTTTTCTCATGTGCTAAAACACGTTACACGTGTTCTCTATCTATAGCAGTTCGTCGACTATAGTAGGGTGATGCTGAGTTGACTCAACCTCATCTTATTTCATTCAATCTCCTTCATCACTTGGCATTTAACTGCATAATCGTCAATCTTTTATTTCTTTAGTTTTAGTCAATAATTGGGCCAAATTAACCGATTACATTTCCAAGAACAGAGCTAATGGCACCCCGCCACTGTCCTTATGAAACCCCTATTTAACATTTATAATTTTAAAGATTTGTGAAGTCGCACAAACAGACAGAGACGTAACCAATTTATCCTCAATAATTTAAACTTATCCTTTTGACACCCCATAAATGCAAACTCTCTCTGTCTTTTAAACGTAATTTCATGCAATTTAAACCAAAACAAAAAAAAAAAATTAATTTGATGCAAATGGAAAAAGAAATTGCCAAACGGAAAAGCGATAATTTATGAATTTATGAATTTAGAATTAGTGTGTAGACGGTGTAGTTCTTTATAACAATTTATTTATTTATTCTTTTTCTCATAAAAAAAAAAACAAAAACAAATATAATTCATTTGTATATGATGGAATTTTGACTCGTGATCGCATGATTACGAGAAAAAGATGACTAGTTGAATCGTAACTTTATCAGTTAGGATGATTAAATCATGACTTTCAAGATTTAATCATTTTCAATAAATGAGTTTTCTTTTTTGTTATTATTTTTTACAGTGCTGGTAGTTCTTGTTCAATAAGGTTTTAATCTTTTAAATAAGTATCAGTAAAAAAAAAAAATGCGGGTGCTCTCAGCAATTTAGAGGGGGACTAACAGCTTTAATCTTCCAAGAAAGGAATTCGTAAGCCGTTGGTTTACTACAAATAAGCACGAAGTAGGCACAATGTACATGGTCAGTATAGGTGCCATACAGCATTTACAGGGATAGGTGCCAAGGTCCAAATCAATATTTTGGCTCTTCCCTATCTTGACTTTCCACAGCAATGCCAAGGTAATTTTCTCTCTCTTTTTTTTATTATTTTTATTTCTATTCGGGCAAAACAATTTCCTAGCCTAAAAATTTCAAGGGGAAAAAAGGATTTAAAACAAAAAAAAAAAAAATGGAATAAAGAAAACCGCAAGCAAGAGAATTGCACCCCATAAACAAGCTCTACTCTGTGACCTGAAAGATTGTCAATATCAAGTTGAAGAGAAATCAGATACAATAACAAGATAAGAATGTGCTTTACACAATTGTTAGAACGCATATCTGGCCAAAACCACCAGCGCAAGCCTGAAATCAACTAGCAAGAGCAGATATGAAAAAATTGCCAACAAAAGGTTGACACAGTATACGGTATTTAATAGCAACAACAGTCTTCCACCGTGCAAAGTTATAGAGCAAGTACCATGATTTTTGATAAAAGAAAAACCTAATTCAAACAAATATCACCAGCTCACATAAATTTGTCCATTTTAACTGAATGGAGATCCAGAAGGTGCAACCAAACCAAGACTTTGCATCACTCTCAATCTCCGTGCTCTTAGCTCATGAGATGCACTTAATAAACTTGCTTCCTGGAAGCAATAATCAATTTAATAACTCAGCTTCCGCATGGAAAGAAGGTTAAGTGGCAAGCTTCTAGAAGAATTTGGAAAAAGAATTGCAATAAAACTCACAGAGTCAGGGGTATTCAGCATGGGTTTCTCATCTTGCTCTTCCATAGAGATCTCACTCATTCTTCTTTTCTCATCACTTGTGTTATTTGGCTTGAGTTTCTTGTGTCCACTTCCTTGCTTAGAATATTTCGGTTTCACCTCTTCATCAGCACTTCGGCTATCTGATTTGTATTTACCTTCTGTAATAGTTTCGACTTATTGAGTTTGGTGAATATAACATAGAAGCCCATGTTGCATAAAGAGCATGGAGTGCTGTATATGGCAATTTCTAATTAAAACATTACAGATCAATCTTCTTCTTGTGCCTATTAATGCATTAATTTATCTCCTGTGACATGTACAATGCCACCCCAATGAATGTAATGAAATTTTTAACTAAGACTGTATTTAAACAACATAAAGTCTTCTTATCTGTCTTTTACCATGACACAATGAACAATGCCACACATTTCTTGGGAAAATAAATACCACCTCTCCATTCCTAGTGTTCAAAGAACTAGGAGAACCGAAAGTTTTCCTCCATGCCAACAATTAAGTTATCAGCAGTTCCGTATTTAGACTATCTCTATTGCTCCAATTTAAGGCAGATGTGCTGTTTAAGTAAATATTAATTCTGGTTGACCTCTAGCTTATTCATATATCACATTTCTAGTCCTAAGCAATACAGAGTAGAAGAACTAACAAGAAATTGTGATCACAAGGGAAAAACAGGCTGACCTGTAGATTTTGATCCTTTACCTTTGGCGCAACCAGACTTCCTCTGAGACAAATCCTGTATCCATATCCAAAAGAGAAAATGAAATGCACATTAAAAGCATATTATTTGCTACCTTAGGGGGGAGCAACTAGGCCATAATAACAACCTTCTTAGGATCACTAGAATACAGACTTCAAACAAAAATAAGGTTACCTGCTCCAAAGCTTTTTCAAATATTTCCCTATAAGAACCATTGTTTTGTTCAAGTACCTGAGCATCCAAACAACAGTATCATTTGATAAGATTTAAAAGCATAGAAACAAGAAGACATAGCTATAAAGTGGAGATGCAGCATCAAATCGATCATTCTTCGTATCAAAACTTACTTTCTGGAACTCTGAATGAAATTTAATAGGATCTACATACAAACTACAAGCAAAAAGAATATGAGAAATATTAATCATTGCAAGTTTGTGAATGAAGTTAACAAAAAATAATTAATAAGGGGGATAGTACAGACTATTCATAGCTTCCATAAAGCCTGACAAGAATGCCTCCAGATGCTCTCTTACAAGGTTTATAGCATTCACTAACAGTGCTCTCATCAACAACCTAGAAAATAACTGAGCAGTCAAACATTTTCAGCCAAATTAGGCATCAAATAAACTTATGTGGCACAAAACATAACCATAAAAAATTTCATACAGAAAATGCTACATAGAAACAACCAAAACATGATTTGCATACCACTGCAGGCCACCATATGTTACCACGGAGCTTAGCCCAAGTAACATCCCCAGGCAAGAACTGTCCTAACTGCTTGACCACAAATTGCTCTCCATCCCGATCAGTACGACGAGTTCTGCCACCAGAGACACGATTACTTCTCATTGCTTGTTTTTGTGACCTAAATGTAAATGGTCAGAGTTTTTGATGTAAGCACATCAAAAAATACTTTATGCAACACTATCTAGCAATGAATAAATTTTTTTAAAAAATAAGATAGGAAGCCTAACCAAACAAAGACAATTTCATTACCTAAAACCAAAATTGACATTTCTTTTGAAGGTAACTGACTTTTCGCTCTCACTACCTATCTGGTAAATCTACTCCATTCGCTATTCTATTACTGAATGAAGTACTAGCGATGCAGATAAAAAAAACTTTGCATTAAAAATGTCAATTTCAATCCGCATTTCATGTTCCACATACAAAAGTTAAGGAGAACAAATCTCATATCATCAAATCTACAAGTTCAATACTATGAAACTTTTAGTAACGCAAATAAAGTCACACAACTGATCGAATTCTTTTTTTTTTTTTTTAAATCTTTGATCATGCCAATTCTGGAATCAATCAACGCGAGGTAGTCTCTTTAAGCTCAGTATATATGCATATGCATATAAAAGTGTCAAAATCAAAACTTTCATCTTCTTTCCTACATTTCTCAGCAAACCAAACGGTATACACACATTTCAAAAGCCTTAACAATTTGATAACCCCACAAAGAAAAAAATGAAAATCAAAGAAAAAAAGACTGCTGTGTTGTGCGTGCTTACAGTTCTGCAGCTTCTGGCAAAATGCGTTGTACTAAGCAGAGAAGGGATTGACTGGTTATGGCCCCAAATTCATGCGAAGAGTCAAAGCAACAGATAGTCCTAATTAATGAAGCATATGGAGAGACTCGTTATTGTGACTAATGGGAGGTTCTTGTTGTTGAAACAAGCGACCCACTAAGCAACCCACCAAATCCAACAGCTTTATGTCTGTGATTTGCAGTAGCACTGTACCTTTTTTCATTTTCACTTACAAACGGAGCCCGATTATTTTTCTCGGTAGGGCAGCCCCTCAGTGATTTTTACTTTTTACTTTAAAAAAAATATTTTAAAAATTTTATCATAGCACCCCTTCACTTTTTTTTTGTCAACAAACATTATATATGTTTATTACCTCACGTAATAAAAATAATGTTTGTTGAATGGCAAACAATAAAAAATAAAAATTGATGTCCTTATGGAGTTTTTACTAAACAATAATCAAAATGTTGAATGAGAATTAAAATAAATTATATTGTCATTGATGTATTTATTTTTTCTTGTCATTAGAATAAATTATTATAAATTCTTAAAATGACCTTAATTGATTATTGTCATTATTTATTATAATAATATTATTATTTAAAATAATTAATAATAATAATTAATAACAACAATTAAATACTAATAGTAGTAGTAGTAATAATAATAATAATAATAATAATTTTTAAAAAGACAAAAGTAGAATTATGAAATTTAGGTGGAGATAAAATAAAGAGTTTAAAGAATGAGAACTTGATTTTCTACCCCCATAGAAATTGAATTTTTATTCCTCAATTTAAAAATATATGTGAGTGTCATAAATTTCATTTTCATTTCCACTTCTATTTTAACAAGTAAACACCATCAATCATTCTTATTTCGAATTCTAATTCTCCAATCGACAAATAAACAAATCATTAATATTGAGGGCATGAGTTCAAGTGCTCAATTGTTTAAATTTTTAGGAGAAAAACTTACTATTATAAAGATAGTTATCTCTTAAATAATTGTGGGAGTAAATTTTTAAGCTTTTGTGTTTTATGAATGCACTATAAACATATTGTATCTTGATTTTTTAGTTCAATAAATTTTTAAAGTGCACTATATATATATATATATATATATAAAGATGATACTTTAAAGTTTAATATTTGGGGAAAGTAATATCAATTCCTACTCAATAATGGAAGAAAAAATAAACTTGCACTGAGAGACTGGCTCTAGCGCCTGGGAGGGCCCTCAAAAATTTAACAAAATTTACTTTACACCCCACATTTTTTGGAAAAAGCAAGGTGTACCTCCCTCTTTCGTACTTTTCTCCATTTAAAAAGAGAAAAGGCAAATATGTACAGTTTTACATTACAGTAAAATATCTAAACTAAATATGAGCCCATTTGAACTAATAAAAATATTTTTAAAATTTAACCCTTTTTTTGTAAAAATCTATTTTAAAAATGTACTTATAAATAAATTACCTAAAAGTACAAACTTTTTTTATTCAAATTATAATATTATTGATAGTTTCAATCAAAGATCCATTAAACTAACGTACATTATTTTTATTATAGCTGCTAAACCTAAATTATTACTCTCATATTTGAAAAGTAACGTCTTGTTCTTAAAATTTTAATAATGAATTTATTAAGAAAGTGGATGTACAAATGAATTATATATTAGGTTCAAACTATTGGTAATGTGTCATGCTTCAAAATCCTGTATATCCGAGATATAACAATACAATATTTGCAATGAGAAACAAACGTGGGGGCGAAATTTTGAAAAATTAACAACATTTTACTCTTCAGAGTTTAGATCGTGCCTATTCAACATATCAATACTTGCATCTTTTAACAGTAAAAGTCCAGAGAATTTATCGCATTTAAGATGAAAATCTTTCCCCTTGGTAAGATTTGAATCCCGGACTTTTCAAGCGGCGTGAAAAAAATGCGAGTGAAATTTTTCAAAAAGTAGAGGTAAATTTGGACGAAGAGAGAGAGAGAGAGAAATTTTAATTAGTGGAGGTATAATTCCACAAGTCAAAAATACTCAACTTTATTTTTTTCAAAACCCCAAACTTTGAAGAGGTTAGAAACAAATCCAAAACGCTTGAAACTCAAAACCCCAATTTCCAAGACTCATTTAGCTATTCTTTCCGTATCCTGTCCGGCGGATAAGCTCCGTCCCGCCATCGCCGAGATCATTAAGCGCCGTCTCCCACTGAAGGTAAATCCTCCGTTGTACTCACTTCCGCTAGTCTTTTCTTTAAGCTGTCGTCCAAAAGACGCTCCAGTACTTAATAACAAATGGGCAGTCGTTGATTTGCTCAATAATACATCAGATTGTCGTAAAGCGTGAAAAATGTTTTGAATTAACTTTTTTGCCCAATTTGGGTATAAATGACTTGGCTTTGACCGACGATTCAGGGTTTTCGAATTTAGAAGGATGATATCCATCTGGGTCAGAGAAAAAATTGAATTTTTCTTTATAATTTTAATCCATTCCTGTTCAATTATCTATTGCATTGTATAAAGACTCTTATATATCTATATAGTTGCACCTTGGATTTTTGTTTAGAAGTTCATCAAACAAAAGGCGGCTTATCGTACATTGTATTACATTGTATACAATTATCTGTAACACTGTATAAAGTGGTTCTTGTTGAATTGGAATTCATATTAAGAAGCTCGGTGCATGCTTCAAGTGTTCTAAATTTTCTTTCTTGACATTCCTCAACTGAGCTTGTACTTCAATAGGTGAAAGAGTATAGGTTTGTTTTACATTTAAGTTTTTGTTTTAACAGTCATGGTGGATCCATGGTGGCCGCTGTTAGGCGCTGCAATACCAGCTGTAATCATGGGACAAGCTCTGAGGATGAAGAAAAGGAGAGCAGAAGAACAGAGGCTGAAGAGTGCGAGAGGGCGTGAGAAGAGCTCTGATGATATCTTTGTATGTGAGAGGGTGTGCACTTCAAAGAGGATGCTAAAGAAGGTTGGTTCATTATCTAAAGACCCGACCATTGACACTTGTGTCACTGTTTGTGGTGTTTCTCAGATTGATGCTTGTGCTGAGGCATGTGCGAGAACTGTTTGTGTCAACCAACACCAAGTCCCCAATTGGAATGATATATGTCTTAGGAAGTGCCAAAGTGAGTGCCTTAGGTTATCTAATTCCTCTGTTATGTCATAATAGCATTGTCTTCATGTTGCCTTATCTACTATTTGGCTGGAATTTCTAAACTAGTTTCTTGCAATATACATTTAATTTAGTGATTTGATATACCTATTCCAGGAGTTTCAATTATATCTGTTGAAACTGCATTCTTGTTGTCAGAAGTTCATTCTAGATCATCATATTTGTTGTGGCCCAATGTAATTAGTAATCTGAATGGTTAGAAATTTTTCTCATGATGTTTCAAATTATTGTTTGTTTCTCCGTTTTATTCTCCTCCTTCAAGTCCCAAGTGCTATATTGCTGGAATAAAAGTCATGCCTTTCCTTCAGTCTTGGTTGGAGGAACTATTAATCAGCCACAAGCCACCAGACTGGAATGATTCCTGTTGCAGGAATCTTTTGGGTGGGGAATGGTTACTGCATGCCCATTCGATTTTGTTTTCCTCATGCACAATTTACCACGGAGGGTCCTAGAAGTAGTTTTTAACCACAGCAGAGTCAACATGCCTGCTGAAAATTGCCTCAATGTAGCAGTTTAATGTATTGGCATCTTCAATGAACTTAACTACGCCAAGATTTGATAGGACAGTGCAAGAATTGTATCAGGTATGACAAGTACAACTTAAGCATCAGTGCACGGATTGAGAGAAGAAGGAATTAAGTTTAAGTTGCGTTTATGCTTGAACCCTGAAGGGAATGGTGTGTGGTCGAGAAACAATTGGAGTTAAGCATACTGATTGAAACAAGATGATGATACACATATACGCTTACGAGTTTTATGGTATTTATTCCTTTTCTTTTGTATTCTATTCAAGTTGATGGTCTAGAGACATAATAGTTTCAAGTCGGTCGGATGGTTTAACTTCATAATTGAAGTCGAAGACTTTGCTCCCCGATTATTTGAAATATCCAACTGAATATTAAGTGTGAGCATCCATGAAAATGACTGCCTCATCCAAAAAATCGTCCATGCAACAAGGAGAATGAAAATGATGTATGCATGTCTAATTGGTAAGCAAGTACAAAACAAGCTTTCCAGAAACGCAATATAAAAATGGAATTCACTTTTATCAATAAGAGATAATACTAGTTGCCCAACACAAGATAACGTTTATGCCAAGATGAAAATAGAAAGACAGCAATAAATAAAAATATGCTTCTCATCACCAACTTGATGTCTATCAACTGCAAAATCAACTCCCCTCAATTCATTCTGGGATTATAATCCAGATATTCAACAGAAAATTATTACAAAGGCACATAAAATTTAATTCACAAACCAAATTTGGCCCACTCTTTTCTGTTCTCCGCCGCTGGTTCAATACCAATAAATTGTTAGTCAGCATCTGCAATGTTGGAAAGAGGTTATGATTGTACAATATATGACCAACATGCTAGGTAAACCAAATGACTAATAAGACATCAGTTGTAGAATGAACATCAATTAAGAATCAATGACTCTAACATGGATCTTTCCCATTGAACTAGTAGCAATCAAGAATCAATTTCTCCTTGCTAAGTAAGTTTTGAGCATGATACCCTAAAAATAAATACAGAAAACTTTCACATAAAAAAGGTTTTAACAACAATGATCTTTCACCGATTTCAGTTCTGTTGCCTTTTGATAAACAACGGACCTGCTATTAATGATTAACATTAGGTCATAACTACTAAACCTTCACCATCCATATTGACTCTAGATTTCAGCAAAATTTGTTGCATAGCGAGAATAATTGATTCATAAAAATAGCTCAAACCTAATGCTCATAAAACCCAGTGACGCCTCCCCACTGTTGGATATTGCATATACTGTTATAATCAGACAGCAAATAACAAACCCACAGCTATTCTCTTCCAGTTTTAATCTTATAACATACCACGCTACTCAAACTGTCTATCAATATGCAGTATGCACAAAGTTCTGCAACATTGCAATTAAATCATCATAACCATCTATGCAACCGATGTTCAAACAAATCTTACAAGAATTTAAGATTACCACGACTCAATTGGTCTATAACCTTGAGATTGGTGAAGATAAAACATATGATTTATACATGCAACCAGCAACCAAAGACAGTACATTCAACTCAACATTATGTACAAGGCTCAATCCAATCAAGTTAAGAACTTGACAAAAATTAACATTACTCCTATTGCACCTAGCCAGCAGTTAGTTAAAAAAAGTAACAACTACAACAACAATACCTAGAAATTTCAAGAAAAGGGCAGCTTCAGCCTGAGCATCGACGTCCTAGCCCTGTGCTGTCATCCAGTAGCTTCTGTGAATAGACGTGCCAAAAAAGCATTGTAATTGCTCTAAACATGTTTAATAGGCCCCCAAAGTCACAGCTACAGCGGATTCTTCCTCGGTCTTCCCCTCTTCCTAGCTCCAGTGGCCGCTCTCTCAACATTTCCATCCACCTTAGCCCGCACCTCCACGTCAGCAGCACCAGCACCAGCACCAGCACCGCTGCCGCTGCCGCCTCCTCCAGTAAAGAGTGGAGGCATCCAATTAGGAAACCCAGAAGTGGGCACCCCTCCATTTTCGGAATTCCCAGCCACAAACCCCAAAGGAAAGAACCCCAGCAACAGTAATACGCATCCTTCCCGGGAACCAACGGGGGCAAATTCGGAACCAACGCCGCATGGAATCCTCTCTTACAATTCTCACACCTCAAACAACAGTTCTCATAAACCCTCGGGTACTCATACAAGATATAACAGTACGGACATGCCGTCCAGAAACTGGACAATCTCGCCCGTTGATCCTCGCCATCAACTCCTCTAGAATTGCTCGGCCTCTTCGTATTACTACTCGGCCTCTGGCTCCTTCTCACAGGCAATTTATTACTCGGCTGCATTGAATCAGAATGAGTCGTTAAATCGATCTTCGTGAAAAGACTGAGCTCGTGATCGTAAGGCGTTTTCTTACGGGTGTCTGATAACACACCCCACGCGTCGGCGACAAGAGTGAATGCTTGATCTGCGAAAGGGTATTTGTTCTTGTCTGGGTGGAGGAGCAGGGCGAGTTTGCGGTACTGTTTCTTGATGAGATCCTGATCGTCGGTTCGACGGTCGATTTGCAAGATGGAGTACCAGTCGTGGTGGTTGTTTACGCGCTTTTCTGCGGCGAGGAGCACGTCGACGACCGCCAAGATCTGATCTGAGCCGTCCAAAAGGGGTTCGGTTTCTTGCGCGAGGATTGCGAATTCTTTTGACCCGTTTAAATCGCGTTGATTTAGGAGCTTCTCCGCGACTCCCAGCAAGCGTTCCGCTTCCGCTCTGTTGGGATTTGGTTCCATTAATTTCTGGGTTTTTTGTTCCCTTCCCGAGTCTTGTTTGCGGAGTGCGAAAACTCTAGGACTGTTTTGAAGGTACAAAAAACATAAAATGAACTTCTGGTTTTCGTTTAATGGCAAATGAATTAACCGAGGGGACAAGGGTATTTTAGTCTTTAAGTATGAGTGATGGGCGTTCAGTATTATGATACGGTCACTTTCGGGCAAGAACAGATGCGCGATGCGTGTGAATAACTGAATATTGTGTTTCGATTATTGTTTCTTTAAAAAAAAAAAAAAGTGTTATGTAATTATGTTATCAACCAAATCAAAGAAATATTATAGCTATAAAGCCTCACTGATATCAAAGAAATATACATGTAGCTATAACACAACCAAATCAAATATATATATATGTAAAGGTGTTAACGGTATAATAATTTTTTTTAAAAAAATATATATATACCTATCTATTAATCAACTTGATAACAAACCCATAATCTTTGTTAGAAGTTCATCTAACTATATTACAGTTTTCTTTATCTGTAGAGCTAACTTAACTAATGAATGAGTTTTGCCATTACAACATCTAAGAATATTTTCAATTTTGAAATTCTAAATGTTCCGCTTGTTTTCTTGAATTTCAGAGATCATCCAGAATTATTGTTATAAATCCTCTATGCTGCATAAATTTTCGCCAAAACTGGGGGTTGCGTTGTTCAGAACTTGAGATAATTTAAATCTAAAATCTGCTTGCCAAAAAAGGAAGAAAAAAAAGTCTAAAAACTGAGCCGCGTTTGGATAGGTTTCTAATTTAAGGAAGATAGCCCATCAAAGAGTGACATCATGCCGTAGGTCCCAGCTCCCGGACGCCAAGAAATCTCATTAAGCAGACTCTGACCTCAGCTACTTTGCAGCTTTGGGCTGTTCGGCATCATCAGGCGAACACTTCTCTCGAGTCTGGAGTCATAAAAATCCTTGTGATCTCCACAATGGCCCACCGGAGTTGGGCTTTTTAAAGAGTGGGGCTATTTAGTACCGTTGTCAAAAATCATTGAAATCTCTTTATCATTTAAACCCCATCAAATAATAAAGAAAAATGCTATTTCCATTAACATCACCATGATTTCTAAAATTAACCTTTCTACGTAAAGCCCTGCTCTAACTTTCTTTTCTTTTCTTTTTTTCTTTTTCTTTTTTTTAGTTTTCAAAAAACTTTGTTTCTTTCTGAGTACCCACATATTTTTTTTTACGGCTAAAGCCTCGCGGAAAAAGAAACTTTTGCGATATTGTTTCCTTAGAAATAAAAATTTTCACTATAATTTTCATAATTTAATAAATGATTTAATTTGTATTGGTTGAATACATCTATGGGGTGGATTTATTTTTCTTGTTTGCAGTTGAAAGTAAAAGTAAAAGTACTTATTTCAAATTCTTAGTTTAATCATTCTTGTAGCTAGAAAATGATATTTGGATTACTGGATGTTACCGATACTTTGCGGTGCCTCTTTACTTTGATAAACAGGGGAGGAACTGGGGTTTCAAAAGGCCGTTGTTGGTCTTTCATTGTAATTTTAAGTAAGAAAAACATTGTAAATACACATGTGGGGTTTCATAAGGACAATTCTGGGGTGCCGATAGATCCATTCTTTTGTGGAAAGGTTGCGGGCCTCCTTTTTCACTCATTGCTGGCCCATACTCAACAACGCTCAAAATTGTGACGTGCAGCCTATTTTTCCATCACTATAGCCTCGTGAACATTTTAATGGGACTGACTAAAGTCGAACGAATTATAATGACTAAAAGTAAAAAGATTTAGATTAGAGTCTATATTTTACTTTCCTATAATCACTATAACTTTAGCTGAGCTATTAAGATCCATAGCCGTAATTTCTAATTTCATCTGATATCAAGTCTATAAAGTTTTTGAACCCGATCACCTCTCTGTTGCATGAAAATGGAAGGCTGAGATTTGAGCTCAGGCGTAAGAAGCAGTGAGATTCTCCTTGACCACATTACATTTTCATGGCGAATGTCCCTTACTTCCACTACTTTGGGATTGTAAAATGATGCTTGCTACTGGTTTCAAAAAATTAGTAGATGTCCTATTATTCTAGTGGATCAGAGCACGCATGCGCATGTGCTGACGTGTAGCCAATGAATGATTTAATTGGTTGACAAAAAGTTGTGCAGAAAATCACCATAAAAATCCCCAGTTATTTTGTACAGCTCCCCCGACGTTTGACCTGTGTTTAAAACTTAGGAAAAATTTTGGGCTTAGCAAATTAAATCCACCTGAAGTTTCTGGGTCTCCTTAATCGAGAGGAGAGTACAAGCTCATCGGCGCTTGGTATGGTACGAGGGCCTTGCAAATTTGTTTAATCAATTAATTAACGTCCTTCGTAGACGGAATACATTTTTTGATCTTCAAAGCCAACTTTGTTTAAACACATGCTCAGTTAATCCGCATTATATTTGTGCAAACAAAAATTATGATTGCGAAAGAAGTTGCACAAACAAAGCATCATTTAGCTAATGGATTCGTACGGAATAAAAATTTAAATGGTGATGAATGGTTAATAAATTAAAAAATTAAATCTCACTCAAAAAAACGCACGAAAATGGATTATCTCCATTCACAAGACTACAAATTGCCGCAAGCACACGAAATTAATCAGGCTGGCAAAAGGAATTTCTAAGAACATGATGGGCTTTGCTGAAATTTCATTGGCCACTCACATCCATCATTTTTATTATGTGGCCCACTAAAGTTTATTAATACTACATTTTAGACCTTACTAACCCAAAATTTTAGTTTTACAACCGCATAAATGATAAATCCATACTCTCTCTTAACGGCTTAACCATATGCCCTTTCTTGAAACTTATTGAACCATGGCAATTGCATTTTCAGTTAGACTACTTTAATTTATAACCGTTATTTATTTTTATAAGGATAATTTTTTTGCTATCAATTGCAAATTTTTCACTATATTTTTTTAAAAATTTTGTAGAGCTAAAGATAAAATTAAAATATAGGCTGATAGATGTAATAAAAAAAAATTTGACCATTGCAATAAAGCGATAAACAATAGTTGCGAGGCTGCATTTGACAATCACCTTCGCCTCACCGCACCGAACACTGCAGATTCTTACTATAAAAGCTTTAGTGTAAGTTTTTGGATTGGTTCTGTCAATAACTTTTTTTTTCCCCCCCGAGATTATTGCTTCAAGAATAACTTAACTTCAGGCATATTTGTTTGCCGACGAAAGTAATTTCGTGCATCTACCGCATGAAACACCTTATCAAAACTTTACAAGTTTATAAAAACGAGACTCGTTTTAGGACCACAGAATAAATTTTGAAAACCAGAAAATTTCTTTATCGGGATGAGAACATGGTGAAGTTAAGTCGTCGCCGCCGTCGTCGTCGTTGTTGTTGTGGATGTTCTTGTTGTCGTTGTTGTTGTCTTTTAAAGAAAAGTAAACCTTTCATTAAGGTCCAAAACCTGTCAATAATACATCATTACAAAAAACGTGAAATATAATAGGAGAATAGACTGAAATGCGATATTTAAAATAGTCTAAAATGGAGCCTTGTTCATTTTAGATTTTCTCTTTGTAATCAAAATGAAAAAGAGTTTCGCACAATAAATCTCACGAGATACTAGAGATTTTTATGGGTTCACTACTGAACCCAAATTCGTAAGGTGAAATCACACTGCAATCGGACTAAAAGAAAATCACCGCCACGCCGCGCAATGACATTTACATAGTCATTGGATTTGAACCGAATACGATGAAATTATCAAAACAATAAATAAATAAATAAATAAAATCCACAACAAGCTGCTCCCCAAGGCACTTTTACCCAATAAACCCACGACAAGCCCTCGCCCTCGGCCATTGGAAACCTCGATGCGCCACTGACAAAGCCAAATAGAGACTCCAACACAGGCAAACACTTAACTTAAATCGCTGGCAACGCTGCTACGAATTTCAATTAAATAGGTTTTACAATGACAATGATCAGAAAAAAAAAAAAAAAAAAAGGAAGCGATGGATGGTTCTAGATGGCTTGAAGTCAATAAGCGTGTTAGAGGTGGCAATTTGTCCTCAAGCAAAGCTATTTGATCAGAAAATAACAAAAACAAACGGCAACGATAATGCTTTATGATTCCAATGATCCGCATCTAGATCGGTAGTATGTGCTGGTTACAAACAAGAACTAAGCAGTCAGGGGTAATTTGAAATGGGCAGAGTAGAAATACGTGCGGCGGACGGTGTTGAAAGGTGGTTTCCTTTTTCTGGTCATTATTATCAGAAAATCTATTTATTTGAAATCCCAATATATATATATATATATATGAGTAGAGTTCGAACCTCAAACCTCTTACTTACACTTGAATTATTTTATTCAGGATGTGTTGCACGTATTGAATTACATGAGATTACATTAACTCATGCGATGCATACCCAAATTTGATAAATCTTCTTGTTCATGTTATGGTGTATTTTAATACACCATAATTGAACAATCTCGCATTAAAAAAACCCAAATTTGTTTAATGTAGTACAGTGCACATTAGTTTTTTTTTTTAATTTTAATTAAATTAATAAAAACAAAAAAAAATTACAATATTAAATAAAATTATAAATGCAAAATGTCAATGCAGGTGTTGATGAATTGTCAATGATAGTTCAATAGCAGCCAGCCGCTGGTTGTCACTGTATAACATGGTGTTTGGTACTAAAATTTTGTACTAATAGAATCTTTATTATTAAGGTTACATAATGGTACAACTATTACCGATAAAAAAGCTTTTATTTGCATAAGTTTATGGTAAAAAATTTGAAAATCAAAACTTTGACCCTAGATCTACGGTGAATGAAAATTTCTCTATTGTCACCTCAATCATAAGGATTCTATTGACACTAAAATATAGTTCAAATGACACTAAAATACAGCTATTGACAACGTTGCGCGACAGTTTGTGATGACGGATGGTGAAATTTGTTTATTATACTTATAAAAGTTTAAATTATTAATTGAATAAAAATAAAAATAAAATATAGATGAATCTTAAATTATTAGTTTAGTATAAATATTAAAATAAAAATATTATTTGATATAATACAATCTATATTATACAAAATATAATATTGCATTACAACTCAATAAAACATAACATGTGATACAATCTAATGCAATATAGTTAAGCAATACAATATATTGTCTTGAACACATCCTAACTGAATTAACACGCACCCATGATTCAATTCTCACTTCTTGTACATGTGTTTTTTTGTAATGAAAGCTGGATTAGAATTCTCGGTCACTGGCTAAATAAAAAACGAATTTGTTTAGATGCATGTTCAAACCTATTAATAGTTTGACAAATGTAGTGTGTATCTATTGTGTGGCATATAAGTGAATGGTAATATTAACATCTAATTAATTGGTCATGTGATGACATAGTCACCATCGAAGACTTTCTTCTTCATAAGATAAATGATGGTCGCGTAATAAGAGAGCTAAATTGCTGTTGCCATGTCAATGTACACAATCGATATGTGTATTTCTTTTCTTCTCTTTGTGTCCTTTTTAATATTAATCCGTAAATATTAGATCAAATTTAGATTTGGCTACAAATTCAATCAAACAAGATTTGCGCAATCTGATTAGATTTGATTTGAATCAAATCAAATTCTGAGTTAATCGAATTATCCGATCAGATCGCACTGCTAATTATATATATATAGAGAGAAGAAAAACAAAAAAATAAAAAATAAAAACCTAATTCCTAAGGGTCTGTTCAATATCATTTTGTGGCCTTTGATTTCATTTTCATTTTAATAATACGAGTGTAATATATGTTTGGCGGGCCCAAACCTAACATCAAATTATAAAATGCAAAAAACAAAATCTATTTCACAGTAATAAGAGTTAAAGTGGAAGTGGATCCTCCTAACTTAAGGGGGTCCAAAGTTAAGGATTAAATAAAACATGTTAGATACGTTTTCAGTAAATTACAGAACGAATTATAAAATAAATTATAAAATATTATAGTACACGTCCTCCAAAGCATAGCAAATAAAATATATTTTTTTCTCATCATCTTTGTCTCTCCCTTCCATCACATGTTATCTCCGACTTTCATCATCTTATTTTCTTTTTCTCTTATCGGAAAATCTTTTCTTTAACTCACATCTTCTTCATCTTTTATATGTAATTTTTCTCTTTTAATTTTATTTTATTTTTTCATTTCTTACGCATAAGTTTTTCTGTTTTACTTTTTGATTCATCGAACACTGCCTTCCTTGTCTTCGTTTACAAAGAACCAAATCTCTATAAATTATTGAGTCATTTTGTTATGTTTTATTCATCTGGGGTTTATTTTGTTTTATGGTCTTTGGCTTCTGATTTTGTAATTTTAAATAAATAGTCATAAATTATTTGTTAATTATTTATTCCTCATCTTCTTCATCTTTTATTGATTATTTTAAATTACAAACAGTAAGCAAATGTGCTGAGTAGCTGCAAAACTGTCATCAAGCCACGATTCATGTCTGTTAAATTTTGAGCTTTGAGATGATCGAGAGCAGTTTTAGTAGCAATGAGATGTTGGCGGTGGGTATTTTTCTAAAAAAATATAAAGTATATATAAATCTAATTATATCGGGCCTTTGGTTACTTTTTTTTATGCTTGCCATGGGTGGAAATGGCTGCCGTGGATGGGGATTAGAATTTCTTATAAAAATTTGTCTTCTTAGAGTAAATGCTTCCATTGATATAGCAATGTTTCTTCTATATCTTAATTAATTCTTTGATACCAAATTACCAACTGAGACAGTACCTGAGGATTTTAATTCTCTAATATATGACTTTATTTTAATCTAAGAACAATAACAAATGCAAGACTTTTTAATTATTGCAGTTATTATATTTATTAACAAATGCCAGACTTTTTGTTTTAATTATAAATTAAATGTTTAGAAAAAATTATTTTTAAAAATAATATTACTAAACATATATTTATTATTTTTATTCTTTTTTACTGTGTTTACTTAACACATTTTATAATTTTTAATTTTAAAATATAAAATATAAAAAATAATATAAAACTTTCACTTAAATTCAAAATACAATAATTATAAAACATTATTTTCATTATTGTTTTGTTTTCAAAAAAATACTAATTAAGAAACAACACCGAACAAGCCTGAATCACCCTAAATCACGAAAAGCAGCCACGACTCCGGACCATAAAGCAGACCCACTACAACAGACCATGCCCAACACTAGACGGACACAGTGACCTACGCCGCCGACAAAACAAGCTAAACGAACCCAGTCCGGTCTTGATCAATGTCCAGCCGCCACTACGTCCTCCAGACCCAGGAGGCCACGACCCCAAAGACAGTCAAAGCGCAATGAGAAAATCAAGCCAAGCTCATCTTTGAATATAAAAGTCAGAAGCCAGAAGACGGGACCAACAATGATTGATGTCACTAGACTCATCACCGATACTATTGTAGCAAATTTGACTCCTTTCCTGTTGCCAACCTCAAGCTTGTTTGCTCACGAACGGGAGTCTTCATGCAAAAAGAATGCATACATAAATGTTTATTTTATAAATTTTCTCTTATTTTTTTATGGTTTACATTACTTGAGTTTCCATTAATTATAAATTTCATGATTTTTTTTTTGTAAAAATTATCAAAAAGTTCTTAAGTCCGAATTTAGTCCGAACTTATCTAAATCTTAACTTATTCGAAATATTCACGCGATTCGAATTCGATCTAAATTAATTTAGATTGAATTGGATCGAATTTGAGATTAAAATTGGAATATGATGACTTTTTTTTTTAAATTTAAATTATCCGAAATCCGATTAAATTTAAAATCCAAAATTTCCCTACATAATAGTACGTATTTCTATTTTTGTTTTGTTAATTATGTTTGCTGTTGTACATTCGTTTTGTGCTGCTCCAGTGCTCCTCAAGATTTTTTTTTAGTGACCTCTTAGATGCTGTCTCTCAAATATCTGGATACAAAATTAATGCTTGTGTTAGAGTTAATTACGGCATCTTTTATTTTTTGTGCGTGGAGGTTTTGATGGCTTAGGACAAAAACTTGTAATGTTGGTTATCCCGAAATCCCTTATGGATGGGCTTTCGGTGAGATAGTTTTTGACTTTTGGCTCCATGTTTTGTTGGTTCTGTATTATCAATACTACAAGAAATTTTTTTTCTTTAACCTCATTAAATTTCAGTGTGTAAAGTTGATTTTTCCTTATGATTTTAAACATTCACAGTAATCAGAGTTGTGCTTATGGTGTCAAACGTTACCATAACTCAGGCCTAGATGTCAGATATTGTCCTAATTACTGTAATTAAGCATTAATATGATCTTGTATTTTTGTAAATACAGGCATACAGTGATGTTTTCATGATTATTCATGATACGCATGCTTTGGATAGACATGTTTCATTTGAATTAAAAAAATATAATATTGCTTTGGTATTTTGATTGACGTGACAATGACTTTTCGCAAGCACTTTAAGACGTCAAAGTATGTGGACGGCTGCAAATCCACGGCGTTGAGAATACATTATTGTTTTCGTTAAATTAAATAATAAAAAACTAATATATAAACATGTAATCCGTTTATTAATTCTTTCCCGTTCAAGTAAAATAATTGTATCTATGCCACTCGGCCAAAGCTCTCTCAAACGGGAGAATTTTGGTTCAAGTCGCTCAAAAACTCTATAATTAATAAATTATGGAGTTAAATTATAAAAAAAGTTTTTTTTTCTTGTGAAATATGAGTAAAGTAGTGGTTTCTCTCTCTGGTGAGGGGTATGAGTCTGGGCATGCACTTCATAGAATTTAATGTAATATCGTAAGTTCCAGTTGTATATATCTCTGATTGTAAATATCAGTATACATATATCTGATGTAATATCAATAACTTGGTATTTAATCAGTTAAAAAAAAAATAATTGTATCTATCAAAAAAAAAATTGTAAATATCAAGGTCAGTTCATTTTGATGAACATAAAAATTTAAAGATCCATCAATACAAATAATAGATGCACGCTTTAACGCCGTCGCTATGGATGTTGATTTTAATCAGTCTATTCCCCTTTTTTTTTTGGGTGGGCAGGGGGGGGGGGGGGGGTGGTGGGGGGGGCAAGGATCACTTTCAACTTAAAAACTATACGAAAAATACTTGAAGTCCTGCAGTATATCATCTACTGCATGTACATATTTTTAAAGTCATTTGGCTTTATCAAGTGAATTTCACTTCCTTTAATTCTCTCACGCAATATATGCCACAAGGTTTTAATTAATGGATCCTTCCTGACTTGCGTGATAAGATATATCGAAATAATTCACATTTGAAATTAGACTTAGCCAATATTAGTTTATAAATTTGGGTTGTGCTTGAGCATTGAGCCTTGGTAAGCCTATTGCTAAACAGCATGCATTAAAATAATTTAAAAAATAAAGACGTCAACGTCTCTTATATTTATTCCAATATATATAAATATAAATTCTCTTTCAATGTATGTTGTCACTGTGAACACCATTGCGCACTTCTTGATTTGCTCTTTTTGGTGAAATCAACATCACTATTGTATAAATCTCCGAAACAAAATTCCATAGCTCGTTTGATAGCACAACAAGTTTTCCGTAACATACCTTGAGCGAATGAAAAAATTATACATATAATGTAAAAGTTTATCTCCAACAATAAAATAGTTTTCATAACAAAAAAAAAAATTAGGATTGGACGTTTAATTCGGTTTGAATTGAGCTAAACCGATAGTCTAGTTCACTTTGATTTTGGTAGTAAAACCTAAATAGTTCATAAATCTATAAAATCAATTGGTTTTGTTTGGTTTGGTTTTAAACAAAAACAAATAAAAAAAACCAAATGGCAGCGGGGAGAAAAATTAAAATCAAATATTAGAATTAAAAATGGATTGATTATTATTATGATAGTATAGACTTTAATTTTTTTTTTATATGTGTTTTGTGTTCTTGCTTTCTTATTTTATTTATTATTGTTGATTTGTAATTTGCAGTAGATTTTAATATGTGTATATTTATTTTGTGTTTGCCTTTATTATGTTGATCGATGTGATTTTATTTATATTTATAAACTTAAGATTGTTGTTGTGGTAATAATTATATATCACTATTATGTTGTTATTAGTGAATATACAGAGTAAAATTACTCAAATAAAAAAATTAAATTAAATTTATTTTATACGGTTTAGTTTCATTTTAGTATTTAATTCACAAATATGAACCAATTAATTTCGGTTTGGATTTAATTATAGATGGGCTATAACCAAACCAAATGGGATACGGTACCCAGTCTTAAAAAAAATGAAGTGGCCGCACTGTGCAACTGATGCACCTCAGAAAGACTCCGCAAATAGAATAATGAAAAGAAGTTCGTGTGATTCGGTACTTGATTGGAACCCGAAGAGGAAAAAAAAAAAAGAAAAAAGAAAAAATGAAGTACAGAAAAATGTCTAAGGGAATGTCTAATGGTAATGAACTAATGGTTAAAATACTAAAATGGACGGTATCTCCCACGCGCCTGAGTCTGAGTGAAGAAGGTACAAGTCATTATTGCCACTTGCCAAATTAGCGAGGATATTTGACGATGAGCTGGTGCGTGGCAGAGGTAGGCACTAGCCATAGCCTGTGGGCCATGGCCATGGTTGTACGGAAAGCGATCGTCCACAAAAATTTTTTTTTATCAAAGTATTTTTTTTTTAAATAATAAGCTTCTAATTCCTCGTCTCTATCACACTTTTTCTCTGTCTTATATTTAGTTCGAATAATTTTACTCAGTAGATGCACTAATAAACAGCATCATTTTAATATAAAAAAAAAGTATTGAAGATAACAAAACAAAAAAAAAAGAAATTGAAGATACTGTTTTGCTATAAAAGGGAAGGCAACCTTTCCTTTCTTGAGCATACAATCCAAGTCTTTCTCTCAGTCTCTGTTCTTCTCACTTTCTGTAATTGGTGGCTTTAGGTTACTGTGATCAGTCCTGAACCACACCTCCTATTAGGTAAATACTATATATATATATATATATATATATATATATATCTATATAAAGATAAAAAGATCACACAAACTCCTATCATAAAAAATCTTTCATTTTTTTTTGTAGTTTTGTAAATTGTTTGCATTTTCATGAGTTTTCTATTGGTGTTTTTTTTTTAAAATTTTTTTGGCATTTTTTCTGGGTTCTTTCACCTGGATCTGAACTGGGTCTGTCTCTTTCATTTTCTCACTAGGGTTTCTGCTTGTTATCTATTATTATTATTATTATTATTAGTATTATGAATGATCGGCATTTTGTTCAGGAAACTTAATTAATAATATAGATTATGGCGAGAGAGAAGATCAAGATCAGGAAGATTGATAACATAACAGCAAGGCAAGTGACTTTCTCAAAGAGAAGACGAGGCCTTTTAAAGAAAGCAGAAGAGCTTTCTGTTCTTTGTGATGCTGACGTTGGTGTCATCATTTTCTCTGCTACTGGCAAGCTCTTTGAGTCCTCCAGCACCAGGTTCTTTATTTTTACTTTTTTTATTTCAAGTCCAGCCCTTGTTTATATACCTATGCTTTTCTTAAGAGAGAGAGAGAGAGAGAGAGAGAGAGAGAGAGAGAGAGAGAGAGAGAGAGAGAGTGTGTGTGTGTGTGTGTTTTCGAGTTTCATTACTCTTTGGTTTCACAAAAGCTCCAATGGTACCAGCTTTTTAGAGAGTAAAATGAAAGTCAAGAAGGTTTATTAATTAGTAAATATGAATAAATATTTATTGTTCTGGTCGCCTATTCATCTAAGTTTATTTATTTGTTCAAAATGAATAATTATGATGGACAGTGAAAGATCTTCTATTATTAACGAGATAATTACCGTCCATAATGCAACGTTTGAAAATTTGTCAATACGTTTTCAAAAAAGGACTGCAAAAAGTTAACCAAATGCATTCTACCATAAACGTATATAAGTTGATGATCGTTGTCATTTGAACTTTTATAAGAATAGTTTAAAACCGGCAGATCTCATTGATGTTAAATTATAAATAATGTTTTTATTTATATGTATATGTTGCATTAATGAGTTAACTTTTGGATGTTCAGCTTGTAAAACCTCTAAGAATGATATTAAAAGTCTTAAGGTTTAAACCACCAGGGTTGGAAGGAGATTGGTTTATTTAATTTTTTATAAAAATTTAATTTGTGTTAATTAACTCAGAGTTATGAATACTTTCTTCAATTGAATGCTTGGAGGCCAATATTTCTGACAGTTATATTGTTATTTCATGATTTGTCATAGATAAAATATAGTAAGAAAATGAGAGCTGATTTTAACTTTGGATTAGTTTTGTTTTATAACTTGACAAAATACCTCAGCTAACTGGGAAAATTCCAGGGGCCTGCATAACAGGAACCTATCATTTATGATTAATTTAAGCATTTAATTGCCCAGCACATGATTAATTATGTAGCTTAAGTTGAGGTCTGTACACTTTAATTAGGCGGAGCACCTTTGCAATCATAGTAAGACAAGGATACTACTGATTTACTTGTTCGTTTGGTTGATTTTTCTTGTCGTGTGGAGTTAATTCCTTTGAACATGGCATGTTCATCTCAATTAATAATGACCTATCTTTCTTTTGTTTTTAATTATTAGCGATAAAGCTTTGTTAATTAAATGGTAAGATAGCATAATGAATTATTTAAAATTGGAAATTTATTACCCAACTGATTTGTTCCCTGTTATTTTGAAATTTTTCTTTTTGAAAAAATTATATGCCCTGAGCGGTACCAATATGCATATAAACTAACTGCACTTGGCTTTGTTCTCTTTAAGATCAAATGTTGTAGGACCTGAGTCTGTAATATAGATAGCACTTTGAAGAGTGAAAACATAAGTGAAAATTGTTATATTCTTGACTACTGTCAATATAAAATTGGGATATGAAACTTGTAAAGTAACTAATATGACATTTGATGTGTTCATCTGTGATGAATGATAATCATTATCTAATCAATGATTGGTAATAACATCTAATTTTATATAAGATACGATAATCATAGATTATGTTTGTGTTCACACTTGAATATAAACTTTATATTCTAACTTTGTATGTGTTGCGTGTATAATTCCATTATTGGTTATTCTTGTAATGTTATGATCATATTTCATAACTGTCAATTGTTATTATTTCGTATATTATTCCCTTTTTTTTAACCTAAGGACTTGGTTGAGTGATTTTCAAGTAGTTTTATATAGTTGATCACATAGATTTGAATCTTGGAGTAGGTAGATAGTTAAAAATTGATTTAGACTTTGCCCATAGCTTTACTTTTTTTTAAAAAAAGAAATTAAAATGATTTTTTGGGTTATATCAGAGATTTGATTTTTGACCACTAAAATGAAAGAGTTAGGTTTATTTATTTATTTTTTAATTTGAGTTTTCGACCTCCAAAATGGAGAAGTTTGGTTTATATTTATGAACCTCCAATTTTTTTTTCAAAAAGAATCTATTTTGGTATACAATTATGTAATATTTTAAAGAAGAAATTTTAAAAACTAAAGAACACATCATGGGATGATTCTGTGAACCCAGTTTCCATGAAAGGACACTTTAGTTGTTAGTTGATCCAATTGGTGAGTGTGCAGGTGTATTCATGATTTCCTACTGCTGTTATATATGATAGTGAGTTCCAAAAACAAATGTGTTATTTATTTGAAATAAGATAGTCCTGCGTACTTAATTAGCCTCTAGCCTTGTTATTGTTTAGGAGCCAGTCTAACTGTCTAAATAATCTTTATTCTAAAGAGACCGCCAGGAAGTGGATTTTGAACTAGCTTGAAATTTGTCAACAATTGTCTATTGGTGAAATGCTTTGTTAACAAGTCATTGGTGTCTAGCTTGAAGGATCATATCTTCAAGTATAGAGTTTATTTTTTTTAAACGAGGTTTATTATTCCTTGATTGTACAGGTAACATTTTAAGACCAAGTTTATTATCCCTTGTTTATACTGGTAACATTTTCTCTACATTTGAGAAGCATGTATACTTCTTATGGGGTCTGAACTCCCATGCTTAAAAACATATTTTGTCTGTCACTCGCTTAATTGTGTCGTAAGCAGTCCACCATCTGTTCATTCAAGTTGTTATTAATTCAAGATTGTTTATACCTATCTCATATCTCTTAAGAATATTTTGAAGGAGTCTTAGCATATGTAATGCAGTCCCTAAAACTTTTATAATAATTTTGAAAGCCTCCAAAAGATCTTGGTAGGTTGACATTACTAATTTTGCTTCCAAAACAAAAGTATAATACTGAAGTGTTGGTAAATACCTTAACTTTACTTTAGAATTTAATCAAATTTTACTTATGAAAGTTGATATTATCTTACCATTTTATTAAAAGGAAATTACAAACATTCTAGAGGGTGAGGCAGCATATATGTTGACTATTTTTTTAATGTTGGACTCTATGCAATCCACAATGCTCTACCACTGTTGCTCACCACTATGAAAGTTTGATGTGGTGCTTGCTATGATATTATAAAGAAGAATGTTATCAAAGATGAACAAAAATTAGTGTTTTTATTATATTATTGAATTGATTAAATCTCTTGGAGTAATATAAAAGATTTTAGGTTTAAATTCTTCTGCACAAAGGTTGGAAGGAAATCTTGTTTATGCTAATGTTACACTAAAAAATAAATAAATAAAGATACTATAAAGAGGAATGCTATCAAAGGTGAACAAAAAATAGTGTTTATGTTATATTATTTAACTGATTAAATCTCTTGGTGTGATACAAAAGATTTTAGGTTCAAACCCTTCCGCACAAAGATAGGAAGGAAATCTTGTTTCTCCTTATGCAACACTTTAAAAAAATGGAAATCAGTTAAAAAAAGAATTCATTCTGTCATGATTTGGAAAAGCACACATACTTAGCCTCTTTCCTTGTTGTTGCTGTTGATTAGTCGGTTTACAAGCTGAACATGTATATTGAGTGTAGAATGGTTGATTTACTTGGATGCTAATTCTACTCTATGTAAAGTGTTAGATAATAGTTTTAAAATTAAAAATTTCCTTAATTTATATTGGTATAAATAGGATTTCTTAAGTAATCTTACTATCTTTAGTTTTCCTCTAACATCACCTGCTAATCTATACTTTATAGTACTGTTTGAAGCATTTATCTGAAACTCGGCTAGAAGTTTTGATCACTTCATGTCTAACAGTGTCGGTATATGTAATGTGTTGTGAAGCATGAAGGACATACTTGCAAGGTACAACATGCATTCAAATAACATGGGCAAATTGAATCATCCATATCTTGAACTGCAGGTAAATGATTTGGCTTGCATAGATTTTCATCATCATCACCATCTTTATTTTGTGATCATGTACTGTCTGTTTGCCTAATTTTCAAGCTCGAAAAATTAAAATTACACTTGCAATGTACCATTCTTCACTATAGTTGGAGAATAGCAAGCATCTCAGTTTGAGCAGGGAGATTGATGATAAGAGCCGTCAACTAAGGTATTTAATATTTTGGCTCTCTTATAAGTTAGCTCAGATTAAACTCATTATATATACACATGTTCACCGTCCAATATTAATTAACAGGCAGATGAGAGGAGAGGATCTTCATGGATTGACTATTGAGGAACTTCAGCACCTTGAAACAATCCTTGAAGAGGGACTTAGCCGTGTGCTCCAGACAAAGGTTTCTATTAGTTGCTTTCTTTGTGAATCATGTGTGCATTGTTAGCTAGGTTTTCGTAAAGTAACTAAAAAAGGTGCTTACTTTTTCCTTTCAGGGCGATAGGATTATGAATGAGATCTCTGCACTGGAAAGGAAGGTCAGAAACCTAATAGAAGTTTCATTACTGTGGGAAAAAAGACAAATTTTGTCACTAAGTTCGTATAGTTGAAGACTTCTCAAATTTACTATTTACAAGTTCTGCCACTTATTTGGTAATAATATATAGGGAGCTAAGCTGCTGGAGGAGAACAAGAATCTAAAGCAGAAGGTAAGATTATTTGATTTGTGGAACCACTATTCTATGGTTCCCATAATTTGAAAAATGGGGATAGATGGAGATTCTTGGAATTTGCAGGTGGCCTCGTTGTGCAAGGGAAAAAGACTTGTTTTAGCGGATTCAGATATTGCTATCCAAGAAGAAGGCGTGTCATCAGAATCTGTAAACAACGTCTGCAGCTGCAGCAGTGGCCCTCCTCCTGAGGATGATAGTTCTGATACTTCTCTCAAATTAGGGTGAGTTTTATTAACTAGCAATCGACAAAGAGCATGCATGTTCATGTACAAGTTTTATTAATCACGTCTATATTCTTACTTTAAATTATTTGATGCTTATGTATGGTGGAAAATGGTTTGCTTTATATTCCTCGAGCAATTTCAAAGTCAAATAAGCATAAGGATAATGGCAGTTCCTGATCGATACTACATATATACATATATATAAGCTTTTGCTTCAACTGTTTTGCAGGCTCCCCATCTCCTGCTGAACTGGGGGCCGATAATTAAATAAAGAGGATTAATTCCACGATGAATAAAGCCGTACCCATGCCATATTTTTGAGATGCTGTTGTGTTTATGAAATTGTTAAAAAGAGAACCTATTCAAGAAGAGACTTGTTCTGGGTTCGCCCCTATCTGATTATTATTGGCTTGGTGTCACTGCTATTTATGATTGTACTGTTCTGTATATGTTTGTATTAATTAGAGACATCTACGGGATAACTATTTTTTATTTATTCTTTTCCAATTGTGTAAGCAGTTCTGGATGATTGCTGACATATTTAAGCTTGTGGGCTAGAAGAATGATCATTAAACTAAAGTGATGTATAATTTGTAAACCAAAATGGCTTGTGTGTTATGTTTTACTCTTCGAGACTTCGACTATGCAGTCTCCCGCACTTGATTTTACGGGTTTAAAATTTTTTCTGCCTGTTCATTAGATTAGCGGTGAGCCCGATTGAAGCTTAAATCAGGAAGTTTTCGTAATCTGTACTGAAAATCACAAAGGTATTAATGTTATGGCGTGGAAATTTTCCAACCCTGGATATTCAATTTGGGTAAGGTGAAGCTACTTGACGCTAATAGACAAGCAACGCTATGATCATAAAACTACATGCGATCATAACAAAATGTGCGAAGCAATCAAGAGATTCGAGGCGAGTGCAGGTGTATTTTATGTGTGCTTTTAAGAGTTCCTTTTAAACGAAGAGTATTCTTAACAGCTTGTTCTTGCGGCACGCTGAGAGTCATTACCAAATTTCCTTTCATTCCTTGTTACATTAAAAACATGTACATATTTACGCAATCAAGGAAATGGTCATCCATACATGGCAAAAAAATGAATAAAATGAGAGTAATATGGAGCAACCAAGATCCCTTCAGTTCCATGCAATGTTGCATTTATTTATTTACTTATTTATTTATTTATTTGCAATGTTACAATTAAAATTACCCAAAAAACCTCTTTCTACTTTAGAAATATATATGGCTCAACAATCCATTGCGTATAGCTTAATAATCTATGTAACTAGGCCATATGGGATTTTAGCGCATTACCTATGAGTGTTCATGTGTTACTGTAGCTGTCTCTTTGCGCTTGTTAGCTCGAATAATAATGTCGGTACAATAAAGATAAAATACAAAATAAATTATCTAATTATCTTATAGTGATTTTTTTTTATCGTTCTGTGGTAAAATTGTTTTATCTTTTAGTGATAGTGTGCAAAAATTTACACTAATTTTTATGCAATTATCTCTATTGTAATTGCTTATATCAGAACATTGTAAAAAATGTACTTTAAACAATTATCTCTATGATCAATCTCAATTGTCATTTTTTTTATTCTAGTGACTAACTTGAGGAGTAAAGAATGAGGGATTCTGTAGACTTGTCAAATATTGGGTGTCCGTTAAGGTTTATAGAAATGAAGGGGTAAGTTCAGTTTATCCCAATACTTCGTAGAGAACCAACAATTTTACTTTTTCATTTTCTAGTTGATTAGACTATCGTATTTGTTCAATGATAATGATTCGTTCGATCGTATTGATTGAGTGATGATATAGTCATAGAAACTACGTCTATAAATTGATATAACATATCATAATTAGTTGAGTTAAAAGCATGATATAAGAGAAAATGAGAATTACTCTATATTGTTTAGAAAAATTAAGCGAAATTTTCTTCATATTTTAAAATAAGTCCAAATCCCTTGTAGTTAAAACGATATTAGTTTTATCTATTATTTTACAATTTTATCCTCCATATTAATGTTAGCTATAAAATTTAAGTACTTTGAGGATATTTTTAAACAAAATTACTTATATGTCCTTAATGATTAAATTGATTTAATAACGAATTGTAAATTATAGAGAAAAATTACAAGTAGAGGAAATGTCATAAACACTCGTGATAGTTGTATAAATGTACGTGCTCTAAATGTATGAAATCTAAGGTTCTAAATATACCTCTTAAAATATAAAATAAAACAATTGCAGGAAAAAAACCAAATATAGATGCAAATAAAGGCCAAATAAATAATTAGATTAAACTCAATAAATTCACCAACAATTGACTGCAAATGAATAAAATATAGTAGGAAAAAAAAAACTCTATGAAAGGGATATATAGCAACTAGTGACAAAATAATAAATCATACAAACTTGCTATTGTCTAGTGAGAAATAATTGATTAAGATTGCTTAATTGGTAAGTAAGCAAGCAACAATGACAATGACAATGACAATGGTGATAAAACAACAAAAGTGTATGGTATGGCCCCGCTTACGCTTCTCTAACATAAGACTAATTGTGTGCCAAATTAAGAAGTAAATAAAATACATCAAATTTATTATATTCATTTAAATAGATCAATACTTTATACCATTACAAAAGATACTTATGACATTTATTCTGCTTGTAATTTTTCTTCATATTTTGTAGTTTAATATTAAATTAATTTAATCATTAATGATATATAAGTCATTTTGATTAAAAAAAATCTTAACTATTTAAATTTTATGACTAACATCAATATTAGGGATAGAATAATAAAATGATATATAAAATTAACTCTATTATTAATACAGGGCGCCTAGATCTATTTTAAAATATGAGGAGTTTTGCGTAATTTTTTTAAACAATAGGGCTAATCCTCATTTTTAGCATTTGCTTCATTTTTTTAAACAGTAGGGGTAATCCTCATTTTTGGCATGATATAATGAGAATTCTCTCCGTAGAAGTCTAAGCCATTAGTTTGGCATAGAATTTCAAGCTTATGCTACATAGGCCTCATAGCGGAGTCAGTATAGTTTATGGAGTTGACCGGTTGAGACTTAAACTTTTACTCAGCACATGATCACGAGAGAATGCTAATTGGATGCATCAACCTCAAATTTACCATAAATCAAAAAAATAAAAACTTGAAATTTACCATTTTTCTTCTGTTCGAAAGGTTAATTGTCTGTATTAAAAAAAAGGTTAATTGTCAATTAATTCCTTCTGCAAACTAAACACACACCCAGATGCACGCGCGCTGAATCAAGCGTGTATTTAAACAACTAGTTCTTTAGTTCTTAGTTCTTACATAGAATCCTGTAATCAGACTAAAACAGTGTAATTCACACTCAACTACTCCCGCGTGGAACTGGAGCAGGCCACTTTACCCAAATTGACTAAAATATATTAATTGAAAAAATTGGTTTCCCTCTAGTTGGCCCATTCTGCGTGCGAGCCTCTTTCATTTTAATCAAAATCCCAACGCTCTGTAATTTTACAATCGATCGTCGAAACTCGCTGAATCGCTTTGACTCACTGAGTCGGTTACTCGATCTGCGTGTGACTTATCCACGCGATGAAGAGCGAACTCGGCGTCTTCGATTTCAAAGAAGAGGACGAGCTCCCCGAATTAGAGGCTGGTAAATTCTTAGGGAAATTCAAAAACCCTAATAACGACGATTCCTCTGCTTTGAAGTGTGAGCTTCTTGAATGCGGTGCGTTTCATTATATTTTGGTGCTCTATTTAGTTGCTGAGGAGATTTATAATTTCTTCATCAACTTTCCCCCTCTTTGTTTGGTTGTTCAGAAACCCCGGGAAAATATAAACCATTCAATTTTGACGCCTGTTTTAGGTGTTTTTGGAAGTTAATTATAGGAAAAATTCTCAATTGAGCTATGATTGTTTGGAACTTAGGTTTTAATCACCTTGTTTATTTATGTACTTGTTTTTTCTGTAATAGGAAACTGTCACTGGTTTCATCAGTGCGCTAATACTCTTCTTAAATCTATTTACAGTTACCAAAGAAACAATTGTTCAGATAAAAGGAATTGGGAATGTACCTTGTGTTAATGCTGATGCAGTTGACTGTGCTCCTAGTTGTAATGAACAAATGTATGCCCCGATGAAAATTGGTGGAGAGGAGGGGAATGATATTAGAGCTCCTCAAATGAATGCTACAAGTTGCGAGCAAAGCCCCAACTTGGAAAAAGATAATTGTGGATTTGAAAGTTGCATTTATGAGATGGCATCAAGAGATTTGTGCACAAAGAGTCCGTTACTTGGGGAAAGCCAGTTGTGCAGTGGCAATTTGGATCCTTCGTCCAATGTATTTCATTTCTCATATTTTTAATAAAACTATATTCTCAATATAGAAACTAAGATCAAGGTTATGCTTACACAGGTATTGGTTTACATTGTGCAGAATGAGCTAGTTGATGTGAATTCTGATGCAGATGGGAGTATGAGTGAGGGTTCTTCTTCGAGTCCTGCTTCTGATATTGCACCCAATGGTGGTATGTTCTGTCACAAGGAAATTTTTTACTGTTCTTGCTTACAGCATAATATGCCATGCATTTATGCAGTTGTTCTGTATTTTTTAACAATAGTTATTGCATAATTTCAGTTTCTTTGAATGGTCACATGTCAGATCAGTGGGTCGATGATTCGGAAGTGGTAATTTTCTTTGCTTTCGGTAAACTGTTCATATGTAACTTAGAAAATTTTTGGTTATTTTTACTGATGTTGATGTAAAGCTTCTCTCCCATGAGAATGCTTTCTGCTTTCTGGTTGTATAAGGAGTTTAGAAAATAAATGGTAGGCACAAACCTTTTGAGTTCTGATTAGACATGCTTTTTGATCCATTAGCAGGTTGACATAAACATGAGAGTTATTGTATCTCCTGATTATGTTTTCTTTCGCAATAAGTGTTGTTTGGGGTACCTGGTTGTATTTTCCTGCACTGGCATCAAAATCAAGGATTCAAATGCATGTGGAGTCCAAGAATCCCTTAGTTTTGAAAAGGGAATTGATGATATTATTGATATCAAGTTTCAGTGGCTTCAAAGGGTGAGTTTTACCCATTTTGAGCGTCTACTTTTTGTTGCATTCACTTGCTTGTTGTTAAAGATATACATTTTCTTTTCTGGAATTGATGTAGTTTGGATCGGTTGAAGTTAAGCTCCATGTGATATCGAACGACGTAGTACAAGATGATAATGCATGTGGAACTTCAGGTCAGTGCATTTGTATGAATTTTGTGTTGGTGCTTCTTCATGATTCCCTTTTTCTCAGCCTTGGAATTTTTGAAATTTTACCTTGAAGACTGCCAAAACTCTTTCTCTATGTTGCAACTTGTGCTGATCTATGCATTATCTTTGATTTTCTTTTTCCTGTATCATTCATATTTTGTGCAAGTTTTCATCCTCTCTTTTTGACAATTTAATACAAATATAAACATAGGGGCACATGCTTGGAAAATCTCATTGAAGTAGAAGAAGGATTTGGTGAACACTCTACTGTAGTATCTTTTTTCTAATTCATTGTACATGGATTTTTCCAAGTCTGTATAATATTGAATGCAGTTTGCATATAGTCTGATGTAGACTTTGTTATGTTTTAGACACAATATTTTATTATTGCCCATATTGGATTTTTATTTTCTGCTTCTATAAGTTTCAAGAAATTTAGTTTTATGCTTTTTGTTTGTGATCTACTCAAACTTCGAAAGTAGTTTTATATTCTCATAAAATCTCAATTGAGTTAAATTATGATTTCACTGTTAGTTGGAAGTTCTCACTCCTAAATAGTCTGCTTCTTATTTTGTTTGCCTAACTCTTCCAGGTATTGAGGAGTTGAAGTTTTCATTTTCTGATTGCAACTGGTCTGACAAACTGGAAAAAATCACCTCATTAAATGCTAAATACCTTGCTTTGTGGAGTGTTGATCACGAGTAAGTTAAATTACCTTTTTAATTCTGTAGTGTCTTTAATTGACTTTTCTTCACATATTTATTATTAACAAAATAAATTTCCCTTGTTCTGGTAAAGTGGAGCAATATATGTGTTGATCAATCCTTCTTAAAGTGGTGCTTAACTTTGGGGTCCATATTGCTGCTTCTTTTTACTAATATAGCCCTGGCAGGTGCTGTGGCAATTTTTGTCATGGCATATTGGGAGTAACACTTTGTTTAGCTTGTGTGATGCTTGTTAATGCATTGCAAAGTCCTTGTACCCAATATCTTGGAATAACATGACCATCAATATATACTGGTCGATCAACTGCTTTATATGCTCTAAAAGAACAATATTGTATCCGAGTTTCCAACTCCATACTTGGTTTTTAATAAGGAGATATGATCTTAAGGTTTACTGTTTCAGACTTGAGAGAACCGATAATTGGTAACTGTACCTCATGCTGATTTAGTTAGGATATGAATAAGAATAGACTGAAAAAATTAGAACTAGCTCTCTCACTGCTCAAAACGCCTTGTTCCCCATGGTTTAAATCTTGGATCTTCCTATTTTGAAAGTGGAAGCACTGCTTGGTTACTAAGGTTGGATTGCTTGAGACTTGCCTGTAGGCAAATTGTTGTGAGCATAAATTTTACCCTACATATGCTTTACCTGGTATCATAATTTCTCGGTTTTTATGATAAGTTTTTATTTTTAATTTCATTTAGTTTATCTTGCTGTTATGTTAGTGAAAAGATAATCTTTGTTTGCTCGTAGTAATCCTGTGGATATGGATGGAGATAATTCATTTGGACAGAGATGCTATTTTCCCAAGTGAGTGAAAGCTATTTATTTCCCTTCTCATATCATAATTTGTGGGATTTTTTTGTAAAAGAAATAAAAGTCTCCTTATCTTCTGCCGCGATGTTTTCTAATTATGTTTTCTTGTTTGAGTCCACGCATTAGTAGCATGCCCAGTTTGATTTCAACAGTGTTTTTGAGAACCTTTTTTTTCATTATTATGTAATTTTTTACAACCGTATTTAAAAGTAAAGGATTTACTATGTTATTCTATATTGAAGTGAACTAGTGTATGTCCTCCATGACTTCATATTGATTTATGATGATAATGAACTATTTGAAACACTTTATTCTTTTGAAGATAATGAACTATTTGATGCATAATTATTTGTTTGTTTGTGGCATTTGTCCTAAAACTGTATGGTGTATAACAATTGAATGTCAAATGTGAAATTTTGCAGTTTTGACGAGCCATTTGAAGATGTTGTCTATCCAGAAGGGGATTCAGATGCTGTTTCTATTAGCAAGAGGGATGTTGATCTCTTACAACCCGATACATTTGTCAATGACACAATCATTGACTTTTACATAAAGTAAGTTTGTATTTGATACATTTATAAGTATCTTTGCTTTTGACTTATCCTTTTCCATTATATTGATGTTTCGAATGAATTGAATGTTCCGGCAACACTGTTAAGCGCATAAATCTTTTTGTGTTTTTTTCAATTTTTTGATGACTTCTTCTCTTGAACGATGAATATTTATGCGGGTTGTATATGATTTCACTTTATTATTATTTTTTAAAATATTCTAGATTTCACTTTTAAGCAACTATTCGAAAGAGCTTCAAATATTTTAGGCTTTTTTTTCCTCTCTTCCTGTGTCTAGTGTGATTATTCTTTAGGTTTGTATTTTAAGATTTCATCTGATAAAATTTTGCAGATATTTGAAGAATCAGATACAAGCTGAAGAAAAGCATAGATTTCATTTCTTTAACAGTTTTTTCTTTCGGAAGCTTGCTGATTTGGACAAAGACCCATCCAGTATTTCGGATGGCAAGGCTGCTTTTCTTCGTGTTCGTAAGTGGACAAGGAAGGTGGATATATTTGGAAAAGATTATATTTTCATTCCCGTAAACTTCAAGTAAGATGAAACTTATTTTCCTGTAAAAGTTGTCCATATCAATTTGGGTTCATTATGACTCTTACATGTATTAATGACAGTCTTCACTGGAGTTTGATAGTCATATGTCATCCTGGTGATGTGGCTTCATTTAAAGGTTAGTCCTTGTTGTAACACATGATGTCTTTTTATGAAGTCTCCCCTTGTTTATGTATTTTCATCTCTTTCAGTTGAAGACTTGCAAAGGTCGGAGAAGGTGCCGTGTATACTGCATATGGATTCTATCAAAGGAACTCATGCAGGTCTCAAAAAACTTGTTCAAAGGTATTTACAGCTTTTAGTTCACATTATACTGTGATGCTTTTTTATCTATAGTCCTTATCTATTAGTTTAACTTGTGGGTGAAGTGGTAGCTGAACATGGTATGAAGACAAGGTTTACTATGTGGTTTTTGAAAATGATTTTTATTAAAGCGGTCTACTATCTGTTCAAATTCGTGGTCATCATTAATAGGAATTACATTGTCTTGTGCTTTAATCCTGCCATTATTTCATTTAAATTATGAGAGGTGTGCCTATTTTTGTAGCTAACTTTGTGGTTCTGGTTGCATTTTATTCATGTGCTTTTATATGAGAAAAGACGTGTTAGAACTTAGATATTGATGTTGGATCCTTATCTATAAGCTTATGCTTTATATTGTTTGTGAATATTTGTTTCTTTTTGTCATATTCTCTTTTAGTTCTGTTTTCATGTGAAATTTTGGTTTTAAGAGTTAAAATAGTAGATTTTTGCTTAGAAAGTCCTGCGAAACTATTCCAGTGTTTTCACATCTTTGCTTGTTCTGCAGTGAAATTCTTTGTTAAGATATTTGAGTGCCATGGAAGTGTTAACTTACTCTTTAGTGGAATAGAAATGAAACTGTTTGTTCCATTTCTGTTGAAATATTTAGTAGCACTAGCACTTGTTAGTTATATTTTTTCACACTATATTTCCATGATTACCATAAATATATTACACTTAGTAAAAGTGTTTCTGTTTTCATATATTCTAGGAAGGTGCATCTTGAATTTTGTTGATATGTGACTTTCATACATTTAATGAACAGTTACCTGTGTGAAGAATGGAAAGAGAGACACAAGGACACATCAGAAGATGTTTCTTCAAAATTCTTGAACTTGCGGTTTATCCCACTTGAGGTATTGAATTTGATTTTACATTTTTGGGTTTCTTCAAAGTGGGGTTACAAAAAGGAGTTCCCATTAAAGCTGTATATTGCAAGTTAGGTATTATAGGGAAGTGATGAAGTGAAAGATGTTGATTCCCCTGGTTATACGTGCCTCCTCTGTTGTCCTGTATTTAGAATTTAGAAAAGGTTTATTTAATGACAGTTTTTTAACTTAGGTCTTGAATTGGGTATGTACGCTTGTTGTCCTGATAGTTAATCCATGTTCCATGTCAGCTTCCACAGCAAGAAAATTCATTTGATTGCGGTCTGTTCTTGCTCCACTATCTGGAGCTCTTTCTGGCTGAAGCTCCTGTTAGTTTCAGCCCATTAAAGTTAAAGAAGTTATCTAGCTTTGTAAGTGATCTGCTCAACTTTCATTATTTACCCTGTGTCCTAACTGCTCCACCATTTGTTTTATCTTTTATATGTTTAGCTATATTAATAACTTATTTCCAGCTTAATGTGGATTGGTTTCCACCTGGCGAGGCTTCTCTTAAACGTTCTGTAATCCAGAAGTTAATTTCTGAGCTCCTTCGAATCGTTCTCGGGCTTGCCTTGATAAACATCAATCTCCTAGATTTCTGGAAAATAATGCAAATGAAATGCGTTTAGAGTTTCTAACAGAGAAATGCAGTGCTGCAACAACTCAGCATGGAAATTTATCAAATTCCCAGGCTAGCCAGGGTGTTGAAATCACTCTATTAGGAGCAACTTCTGGGAGGAATTTGCAGTGTGCTAATGATTCTAGCTTGGTTCTTAAAGAGCTTCTTGAGCCAGGAGTTGCTACAGGATCGTTACTAGCCTATCAATCTTTTGGTGAGCCATCTTCGTATTACCATCTCAATGGTGCTGTATCGGCAAGAGAGGTATTTTCATTATGATCTTAGAGGGAATGAATTATTTTGCTCAGTCACAAGGTATTTTTAACCAAAAAAAAAAAATATGGGCATAATTAACTGAGGTTTCTGGATGTGGTTTAAAAAAACCTACCAAATTAAAATGAGCAGAACTGCTGATTTGAAAGCACAACAAAACAGAGTTTGAATATTGCTGTCTGAAACTACAATCTTTTTTTTTTTTTTTTTTTTTTTGTAAATTTTACCTTGCAAAGCTTTCTCAGATTTATAGGAACTATGTTGGAAGGAGATTGAAATGCAGTTGCTTGGATGTTGACTGCAGTATGATTAAATGTCTTTTCTGTTCCCATTTTCCTCTGATTACAGCATGATATTGAAACGGCTGAGGAATATGGATATTTGGCATCTCGAAGTAATGGTTTCCAGCAAATAACTGAACTCACACCTCAAGTTGGTAGCATTTCCTTTCCATCTAGAGATTTTGGAACTGAGGCTTCGTGGAACCCAGAAATCTGCATGCAAGGGGAGCAGGACGTTGACTCTTCAGAACTATCAGCTTCTGATGATTCGGAAGATGTAGGGATAATTGAAAATGGGCCCTTTGGCGATGATGGTGGTCACAGCCTTGAAGGGAAGACTGATCAGCCCAGATCTCTTTCAATGGACATTGGGTGTTTCACAGAAGGCCCAGCTTCTGTCCCTAGTGAGATGCTGCAGACATTGGCCGTTGAAGGTCCTGAAGAGCCTGATCAAATACATGACAGAAATGATATTACAGACATTCCCTCCTGTCATGAAAATCCAACAACATCATTGCTCGAGGACTCAAATCTGATTGAACAAAGGTTGTCTCAAGACTCTGATACAATAGAAAACAGGGAGGTTGATGGTGATTATGCCCAAGTTACTGATGATAATCGTCAGACGGAGCCATATGAACAGCAAGCTGCAAAAAGGCTGCGACTCACTCCTTGTGAAGGAGAAGATTGATGGGAAGCCCTTAAAAAGGATCTCCATTTTCATGGCATGTAGATATGGGTTCTCTCTCGTATCTTTTCAGTCTATTTTGAGTTTAGTTTAGTGGGTATTGTTGTGTGCTATGCTGTGAATAGTGTTCGTGGCTATGTCGACTGGAGTTAGTGGAGAAATTGGCTATAGTTAGCAGGAAAATTATTTTGGATACTCAGCAGTTCTCATTGTCAACTTTAAAAAGAAAAAAAATAAAATAAAATTAAGTCCCTAATGAGAGCCGCCGGGGGGGAATGGGATTACAGAAACATGTGCAAATGGCATGAAACGAATATTGGAAAAGTAACGAAAAGAAAATCGAGCTGTCGGATTTATCGTAATGGCAATTGTAATCTTAGTTTAAAAGTTCGATCTTGGCTATAAACATTGTTGCTACGAGGTTTAGCACATTTCTTTTATGCAACTCAATAGCTTTATTTCTCTAGGTGTTCACCATGATTCGTTCAACAAGGGGGTGGAGAGATCTCTTGTACCATTTCTCAAAATTCTACCGCTTGAACTAATTATGTTACTTTTTAAAATTTGAATAAGAATCAAATAATAGATCTAACAGGATATGAATTAAAAAGAAAATAATAAATAATGCTCAGCCAAAGTTTTGTACAAATTCTACATGTGCCATCAATCAATAATTAGACTGGTCATCCTCTAGTGTCAGTACGTTACATGTGGGATCTGTAAAAGCTATAATTAAATTATATGTGAGATGTCACTAGTAATTGTGATATAATATAAACCAACCAACGTTGCAACCTCACCACTCAATAGTTTTCTAATATCACTATGAAAATAAAAATTACGTGGTAGCAAGTCAATAAGTCATTCATTGTACAGAACCAGTGTTCCACTCTTGAGAGTTTAGGGTCCCTTTGAGATTATTTTTAGGGAATTTAAAGGTGATTTTAAAAATTAAAAAATTAATTTTAATATTTGGTAAAAAAAATTAAAATTACGTTTGTCAAAATCAGCTCTTTTCTCACTGATTTTTGAACAAGAAATAATAATTTTTAATTCGATTTTGAGAATTAATTTTATTCTTTAATATAATAAAAATATTCTTAAAATTATTCACTTAAACTTAAATTATCATATTCAAATTGAAACAAAATTATTATTTTAATAAATTTTTATTATAATTCATCAATATAAATTTATTAATATCAATTTTTGTTGAATTATTGTTAAATTTGTTTCACTATATTATAAATTTAATTATCAATTGTTTTAAGATCAAAAATAAAAAATAAAATCAATATATTATAAATTTTATTTTTAGTTAAAAATATTATAATACACAATTAAAAATATTATATGTACGTTTTTAAACTGTATAAAGTAAATTTTAAATTAAAAATATTATTTGTACATGTTTTTAAACATATAAGTAGAGTTTTAAATTAAAACATATTATATGTACATATTTTTTTATACGTATAAATAAATTTTATCTTTATATTATGTATATTTTAGT